>JAHQIW010004802.1:0-229521 GCA_019055375.1 Parelaphostrongylus tenuis | reverse complement strand
TTTCAGAGCATCTAAGGCTGAAAGTGGTACATTTTTAGCTTCAAAGTAACACTTCTGGTCCTAATTTTAATGAAATTATCGCCAATCCTCTCGCAGCGCTCTGTCCCTTAGTATACACTGTCCATTCAATAAAATCTCACTTGATGGACAGTGTAAAATGTTCGTTGTCGTCTACTTTTAGTATAGGGAGCTGAGCGCCCCGAGACGATTGGCATAAGACGAAGTGTACGAACGAGCCGACTCATGGGACTGTCAAGATTGCAACACGTGTATCAGGCTCTATAAGTCTGCCCTGTAACAGAACCACATGACATGTTGGCTCAGATAATAATTATGAGATATGTTGAAATTGAGTGTAGTCTTCAAAAGACACTCGAAACGAAAGGTGTGATATAGTTGAAACGTTTTCCAGGTGGTCGCCTAAGGCAGAAGACGATGCACAGTCAGGACTTGAAAATCATTCTACTATAGCGATCTCTTTGAAGGGAATTAACTCGACTATCATCTGTGGCTCTACTGATCGTCCAGTGATTCGAGTGGGTGCTAGTAAACCTATTTTTTCGTGTCAAAAGCCTATAGGTTCTGTCTAGCCCAGAAATTCGTTTGAGCATAATATCTGACCTACGGGGTCTTACTAGATACCTTCGACAGTCTGGTCAATAGTCTTCTTGTTGTACGTTCGACATCTTCAAATATCCACTCCGAAACGGCTCTTGTCCAGCCGTTGTCGTTGAAACGCATTACCGTGGCGGCGCGTCCCACATGACAGGTGCATGATCAAAATATGTGAAGACCTGTCACCATATGTGCATACATACATATATACATATGTGTATATGTGTGCGCATATACACATGTACACTTACGCATGTACACAACATATACAATGTACATGTATGTATACGTGTAGAAGGATAAAAGCTCTCGGTGTTGAACAATCTCTGAGGGATACACTATGCATTCGTCTTCAATTTTAACTTTGTTTGAGGTGATTGTGTGGATATATGGCCCTTACACTGACTGGCGGTAGTTTTCCGCTGTTTTGAGTCAGCGCTGCTTATCCTCCCAGACAAGTCTGCGACCAGTGCGCTACCAGTTTACAGACCCCCGAAGGGATGGATGGTTTAGTGAGTCATGAGCACGAGGTCGAGCCATAGACTTTGCGTGCGATGCAAATGACTGCTAAACACTGCACCATATGCGCTCAAATGATGACTATGTAAGATAATTTTTATAAGTGTGTGATGCCTGAACTGATTTTGTGGTCGAGCAGTTTAGGCAGCATGCCCTGCCAGTACCTTAAAGCCGAACATAATGAGGAATGTCATTTTCCGAGCATGGGACTTAAGCTTTCCCTAAACTTAGCGATCTTTGCCACGTGGTGGTCGCTAGGCGGGTGCGTGATGTTCCCGTAGTGACTCGGGACTCGTCTGCAGCGACAATCGACTAAAGAAAGCCTAGCTTGTGCGGTCGCAGCAGAACACTTTCGCAGACGGTTTCGCCTGCAGCCCAGTCATGGTCAGTCAATGCATGAGGTGTCCTCGAGCCATCACTTTGGGGAGTCCATTTAGATAGCGATCGATGCTACTGCGGCAATATCCAAGCGTCTGCTCCAAATCCCTGATACGAGCATTCGCATGCACTTTCAGCTCGCAGCACAGAGCGTCTTCGTCAAAAGTGGCTAACCGGTGAGAGTGAGGTTGCCTTTTACAGTTCGCATCGCGTTCATCAAAGCGCTTGAACGAGTGGCTTATCGTCTAATCGGTAGAAGTCCCTGGCTCAAAGGCAGTGTTAATTTTCTCAGCCGTCTTCTTTGAATTTGTCTTAATCTGTATTCAAGCATAATCGAGCGTTACTGATGCTGATACATCTTGATTCTCAATTGATCAGTCTTCCCATTGCGAATGCCCTTTCAAACTCTCCTCCCCTCCCCTCCCCTCTCTGCCTACTCAACTAGAGCTACTTAAATATCCTCCAACATCCCCCAATCTTTGACATTGCTTTGTTTTTCAAATAGAAAACCAAATAGAACAATGATGCAAAGGTAATAATGGGGTGACTCCATATACACTTGTAGAAATATATATGTTCTCATGCATAAATTTGAATGCACATGTATATGTACATGTACATATTCATATATATATATATATATATATATATGTATACACATATACATATACACTTTTATACACATATATACTTTCAAATACATACATGGTTGTATTTATATGGGGGCGCCATGGCCAGGTGGTTGTGATGTTGGTCACGGCGCGCGTGGAGCCTACCTCCACCCACGAACTCTTTCCGGCAGTCAACAGTAACGCCCTGTGAAATGCCACAGCTAGGCTATCCTCGAGACTGCATGGAGACTCGTTCAACTAATATTCAACGCTGTTTAATAAGAAGATAAAAAACGAATTGAATGCTAGAAGTACTGGGATACGCACAGTGAAATAAAGCACTGTGATGACTGATCAGTTAAAGTGCTAAAAGTATTTATATCTGTAGAAATTACATGAGATCACTGGGAAATATCATATAACAACCTTTACGCTCCGGCGCTTATTTCTAGCCTCGCATGCGACGCAGTCAACCTGGCTTTCGTCACAATGTTGTAGTCTCGTAATGAAATCTAGAGTACATCGTTGAAAAGGGAATTTATCATCAGTTAACATTATATTGCAATAGAAGAAAAACTTACTTCTAAAGTCTTTCGGCAAACCAAGCATAGTATTGAAACCTGCTTTTTCAAGTCATCAAGGTACTACAAAAACCCTCATAAAACAGGATTAACAGTGTTCAAAAGCAGTTGGAAATGTGGTAATTTTTGCGCTTTCTCCAAGATTGGAAGGAGATGCGCTCAACCAGTACTCCACACGTTTGGAAAGATTAAATTCTCAACCAAGCGATGATCGCTAGGAAATGAATTTTTTTGTGCTAAGTTTTTTTCATAGGAGTCCTTGTTGGCGTTCTTCCACCATTTAATTACGACGAGTTCCTTAAAACCTGAATTTCACTATTTAAGTGCAAGATTTTCATGCAGTGTGTGCCAATATAAATTACCCACCAAGTGGCGCTTGCAGCAGTGCATTCAAATGCACAGTGGGCCGGAAGTGTTGAGGTTATATGTTTGTACATAAGTCCATGACCCCATTCGCTGGCAAAAATTTTTCATAAGAGTGTTTGTATTCAAAAGCTCAAATTTCTGGCTACTGCGTTACGTGACCGGTTTTTGAGAACAACCTTGTAACGCAGTAAAATTTAAAATGAAATTTTGTATTACATCGGCAGAACAATTTTACTGTTACTTCGCAGGAAGCACTAAAAGCGTATGATCGTGTAGACAAATTTATTTATTATCAGGAGTCTTTCGTTTTATCTGGAGTTTTCTTAAAGCGGAGAAAAAAATCTCGAATTACATAACAGATTTTCACTCCACATAAGTAACACATTAGTGCTGTTGATATATCCCGTATGGATTGGACTGCCAGCATCTCCTCACCCTTCCCCTCTCCCCCCTCCCACCTGTGCCCAGCCCATATCTTAGCCGACAAACAGCCCTCGCAGCATGTGAATTCCATCTTATTTTCCCTGTCACACTGCAGTGAAACGAAATTCCGATAAAATAAGCACATTATCAGAATCACTCAAAATCCTACCAAATAATTACTTGCAAGTTAAAGGAAAGCGCTCTTTTTGCGAGAAATTTGCTAAGGGACACAAGTTCTTTCTTGCTACAGCCTTATAGAAAGACCTTTTCATAAAACAGCGGCGTAGCGCAGTAGCCAGAAATTGGAGCTTTCAAATTCTCACTAAAATTGCAGTTCAAAGTCTTTGTCCAAAGAGGGATCGTTTCATCATTCGTCGCCAGATAACAGAAAAGAACCACATATTTGTCGGCGATGCTGCAAGTTTATCAGCTCATTGAAATTAGTTTTGTTTGGGAGTTGTCGGAATTGTAGAACTCTACTTCCGTTGTGATACGGTATGCGAATTTTTTGCGAAATAAATGTATGGTTGAAGTGTGGAATTTTCGAATTTTAATTTCTCCAATGGTACTGAAATATTTACCATATCTTTTAGCTTAGTCTACCAAAAGTTTTTTTTTGGAAAACTTAAATGGTTTTTTTGACTCTTCAAAGAGCAACTGGTAACTGTGAAAATTCTTGTGTTATTCCAACTGTGGTTTTCGTATCTTGAACTTCTTTCCTCGTAATTTTAGAATGAACTTGACTCACGATATTATGCCGGTGGTGAAACGTCCTTTTTCAACATTGCTAATCTTGGTGCAGCTATCGATTCTTGTCATGACATCATGGTTGTGAACCCTGTTGCGAAGCTACATGTAAAATGGGAGCCAACAGACTATGGTAAGTTAAAATTTGAAAAGAAAGCAACTGGTCACATATGAGAGGATTTGACTTGTTTTCTTCGATATCTAGGTTGGTGCCCTAGACCGGAAGCTGCGCTTGTACTCGGTCGTAGTCCGTGCTGTCATCTACCCCGACCTTTTGCCTGGTGTACAACCGGATCTGTTTGACGTCGCGCATCAGTTTTTTCACTCCTGGAGAAGATCTTCTGTTGGCTCACGCGCTTATACAGTTTCGACACGTTCCGCACTATAATACAAGGAATTCATCTGGAAGGTAATTGATCAGAGTTCAATCATCTAGTGGCTGGTTCTGTTTCTAAAAATTTCACTAGGTTGTGAATGTAAGCTAGTTTTCAGACTAAACTGGGTGCAAAAAATGTCACTGCCTTGTAAAACGATATCACAAATCCGGAGCCACCTTCGCGCTGCACAGGAACACGTCGACGGTCGAGTGGTTCAACCTAACCCACTGTATAAGATAATAATAGTTGGGTTCACTTCTCTAAATGTTTCCAAATAATAACATATGTTGAAATTCGTTGTTTTAGCAAGCCCTTCGAGAAGCGTGTCATTTTCAATTTCCTTTTGAACGACCAGTGGTTCGTTATGAAACATTGCAAATGTGGCCCGAGAAGGACAGGCCAGTTTGGTTCAGTGTGAGTTTTGGGTGCACATTTCAGAGGAGTGTCCAGAGTTTTTTGTTAATAGGTTGTTGACAGCACCGATAGGGTCAAAATATGGTTGAGCGAAAGGTAAAGCGAGCACTACGATGGTGTAGTGATAGCACGTGAGCCCGTAGACAACCAGGTTTGAGGCCCTTATGTGATTCTCAATTTAGCTTATATATCAATGTTATTGTGTGCGATTAATTCGTTTGGTTGTGCTCATGTATGTACATATATACATGCATCTGCTAAAGGCGGAACGAGCTTGACGACATTTTACAGTGATAGGCAGTCTGAGAAGTAATAATCATAAGCATCACCTTGAGTATATATAAGTGGTTGGGAAGTGCTAAGGTTTTCAAGGGGTCGGTGGCTAACCACATTGTGAATGATCTTATACCGTGATTGGGCGTCGTTAATTCAGTCTTGCATAGAGCAGTATCTATGCTCGATATCTCATTTAATTATAGCATTCTATAGAAAGGCAGATATTAGCTGTCAGGTAGAAAGCGGTTCGGATAGTAGCTGTGAAGTAAGAGGCTTCCGAAGAACTGTCATTTATCAGAAACCCTAATAATCACTGCTTAATGGTCAATAATGTGACTTTTTCATTTGATCATAAGAGAACTATCACCATTTGTTATAAGTGCATTCAAATCTGAGCTGAATTAATGCAATAGCTGATTGCAAGGTTCTTACTGTAGTACGAGACAAAATTTAGTTTATTTCGCGAATCTTTATCGAAATTTTAGATTACTTAGAGTATAGATCGACTATCATTTGACGATCTCCACAATCTGGAAGCATGTTTCAAGCCCAGGAGCGGAACATTTTTCAATGTGATTCGACTAAATCATTTGAGAACTAAATCTCCTTCTTGAATTACGAAATCTTTTCGGGACTCATCGTTACATGTGGAAAGCTCTTGAAATGCTTATAGGAACTTATCCGAGAAAACCGCGAAGATTCTCGTCGAGATGTCACCGAAATGGGAATACATAGTCCAAAACAAATTTGAGTCATGTATGGCCAATTTCGAGTGCTTTTTTCTTCATCAGAATTCTACTTCCGAGTCCCTCTTTGCAGACTTTCAAGGCCTCTGCAAAAAAAGCATTTTCGAGCAAAATTTTAGTCTCTGATTTAGAATTTATTCCAGTTGGTGCAATGAGTGCATCACAAAAAGATGACACGCCAATGACATCTCCACGCGACAATTATAGAACGAAACGACGCGTGAGATATGTTCGGAACGTTGAATTGTGTACTAACTCTTGTGGATACTCCGTCATTACAAGTATATTGCCTGCAGCGCCTGCCGCGCAAGCAGAAGCCTCCACGGGACGACGGTATTCCGCCGGTGAGTGAAAACTGTATGTTTTCTTGTAATAACCTAGTTACTCATGACTGTTGTCAGAAGGTGAAAGTCATTCCGCATTTATTTGTTTAATCTAGTTTAGTTTCATTCAGGTCCTGCGGCGATCTGCCCTCTTCATAAAAAAGAGGGTAACAAAGTTGGAAGATCACAAGACGATAAAATGATGTGGTTATCCACATAGCAGTTATTTCACCGGGTAGTCGCTATTTTCTTCTAGGCATGTGTAATTCTTATGAATATTGTTGAATTCTCATAGTATATTCGCAGAAAATCAGCTTAATCACTCAGGGATAACCCATGATCTCGATGAGTGGTGGGGAATATAACAACTATTCCAGGAATAGTTCCTATTCCTACATTGTTGTGAGCTTCTTAGATCAACTATCTTTTTTCCGCTCGGCTTACTCAAACCTTGAACTTGAACTGTCATAAAGCTTTTCATGAACATTGAAACCCTATTTCATTGCCTTCCCAAAACTTTCGATCCGATAGCACCACTTTCACATTAGCTTTAACTCTAATCGATTCCCATAGCCTTTTTTCTTCATACGATAGCATCGCTTTCACATGCAAGACATTGCATGTCTTTCACATCGAAGTATGCAATTGTAGTTTTTTGCGTTTTGAACCGTCTCTTTCATCGTTTGTACACCTGTAACCCCTTGTGTTCCTTTTAGTACTGCACCTTATCTGACAGAGCCTTCGTCGTCGTTCCGTATGTAAGCCTGACCCCATTATATACCGTAAGTAGTTTGCTAATTAAATATTTACGTGGTTCCACTGTTCCAGTTATTCGTCCAAATTCGTTCGTACCTATTTACCGAACTATATATCATTGAACTGCTATTGTATTGTTATCACTGCTATGAACAGTTATAACCCAAACGTGAGTTGTTTTCCGTGCTCACATTTAAGGACTCTCGTGGCAAACCAACACAAAATTGAGCGTTCTACTTCCATTTAGTAGTTGTTGTGTGCTAAGGTCTAACCCGATACTTAAAACTCCACCGCATCATTCAATACAGATTGCTTGGTTATTCAGTTTCGTGGATGAAAAGTCGAGTATTTTGTGCACACCATCTTTATGGTTCCACTCTACGGATACAAGGATTTTGAAGCCACATCAGCTGTGATAGGGACAGGTCACAACTTTCACTGCCCTTTTTTTTCACAGCAGTTCAAATTTTAGGATATAGCAGCAAGGTTGCCGAGTACAGGCAAAACCTGAAGGCTTCGCGTGGATTCGAAACGGTGATAAACTTTGTGTGAAATCATTCGACGAAGTGTTACAGTAGTTCTTCTTTTCTTCCTGCAGTGTTAGTCTCCACAGGCATCGCATTCGCACAAAACGAGTAAGGTGGGGTGAACCGTGTGAACGAAGTGAGTTCCTCAACGTTGCCCTTTCATACTGGACTGCAACCGCGCTGAATTAACTAGTCCAAAATTTCCTGCTTCTTTGATAAACTAGTGCAAATTCTTATAATTTTGCATTACTATAGCTAACGTTCCAGTGATTCCACTTCTATCAGGATCACGATGATTCGAGTCGATTATCCACAGCAGTTGTCCTTACGGTGTTGATCTTTGCAGCCGTCACACCAAGACGATTCGAGCACACTGGGTCATCCGATTAATGAAGTGGCTATCTTAGCGTCACGTTATTATACGGACTTCAACCGCACTGAAGTGATCTGAGAACATTTTGTAGTTTCCATATAAAGGACGGTCATTGGGCGGTTGCCGACTAATATTGCTGGTTCCTCCGGTTAAGAACATCGTGCAGCAGTAGTAATACTGGACAGATAAGAAATCAAACCTCAGTAACGACTTTTCTGTATTGTAATTAGATGAGCAACTAATAGCGGCGAACAATCGATGAGGGACCGCGCTCTATCCTGAAAGAATGACGATTGGTGCCAGGTCATTTTGAAGAGGGTAGAGACCTGTATCGAGGGGCGAAGCTTAAAAATCCACTTGTTTTTATGGTGATTCACACTACTCGATTAGTCTTAGCGTCAGACTATGAAGATAAACACAACAAGAACAATTACTGAGAACACTTGATTCGAATCACTCAGAGGTTTTATGAGGAGGAAAGCGTAGCTGTTATAAATTAAATTTATGAAAATCTCGTTTTAGGTGATAAATAAAGCTGAACATTGGTCACTTACAGCGAGGTTAAACGTAAGTCTGAATTGAACGTTTGCTGGGAGAGACGGTCTTTGACGAATGTCAATCGAAAATTATTTGTTTTTTTTCCACAGTCTATTCTTCAGCAATCATCTAGTAATTGCTGGTGTATCGGAAAGTAATCTCCTTCTTCCGACTTCCCTATGGTGTCTGTGTGGATGCTCATCATTGTGCTTTTGTAAATTGGAAAGCTACGTACTACAATACGATGAGAGTAAAGTGCGATACTTTCGCAACTAAACAATGTATGTTCACAGAAATTATTGCGCTCAGTTGATAGAAAGAATGTGTAAAGCCTTACCGAGGTTGCGTAACAACGTCGGTAAAGCTTTAAACTTTCTTAAGAATTATAATGCGCTCAGTATTGAGAGAATCTTTTCTGAAGGAAAATAGTAAGCGAATGCACTCATTTCGTAACTATATTCGGTGCTTTAAAAAAACACGTTTAAATTCTCTTTCGTTACCCAGAAACAAACGAATATTCGACCCCACTCGCTGGACAAGAACTTTTTACAAGAGGGTTAGTAATCATTCAAAAGCTTGAATCTCTAACTAGAGTCGTACTTGGTCAGTTTTTGAAAAGACCATTTCATACTAAAATTCAAAATAAGTTTATGTTTCACATCGGCTGATCAAGTCAACTAATAATTCGCTGGAAGCACGTAAGCACATGAACATGTACAGAAACTTTTGTGGTATCAGAGTCAGACGTTCAGTCTGGAGCTGCTGATAAGAATATAACATGTTTTGAACTGTTAGGTCTAGCGCTATGCAGGCGCCTCCGTCGTCCTAGTGAAACTCATCATTAGCACCGTCGCTCGATTCAGCCGATCCCTTGAGGCTAAATAATCCTCTACAAAGGAATCGACGCTTACTAAAAAATCATCCCGAGTCAGATGATGGAATTACTCGAATTTGTGGTGTGGTGACCAGCAGTCGAGCTTGCAACTATTACAATGAGTCGTACCTCCCCTTTCGATCGCTGTTTTATAGACCCGCTCAAAATGACATAACCTGACAAGGATATAACATGTTTTGTGCTGTTAGGTCTAGTGCTATACGGGCGTTCTGAAGTTTTTTTCGAAGCGGAGAAGCAATTTCTAATTGATTAACAAATATCTCACTTGCATGTGAAAAAATCGATCGATCATAGCCCCAAACAACCCCCTCCCTCACCCCACGGCGTGCGAATTGACCAAAGAACACATGACCGCGAATGTGAATTAACCCTACATTTCTTGCACTTTGCAATGGAACGGTCTTGCCAGAATTTAAGCTCAGCTTTAAAATCTTGAACCTTAGGCTATCGAATGATTACTAATAGTCTGCAGAAAAAGCTCTGTCCGGCGTGGTGTGCAACACAAATGTTTTCTTCCTCGTACAGTGCTATCGAAAGAGCTTTCATAAAAAGCAAACACATTTTTGAGTCCTTCAAGACTTGTGCTATCGGAACTGTACTAGATTTCTATGGAAGGAATTTGTCCAGTGAAAGAACTCACGTTTAAAAAGGCAGCTCGCGAGTTTATTGCTCCATAAAAGACGATTAGAGGAAAACTGTTTTTTACGGTAGTAAAAACTCTGAAACATAATTAGCGCTGAAGAGAACTGAAATCGCACTGTTGGGAGCGTGGTTGTTTCGGACAGTGTACGGTCATTGCTAGAAGTGGGTTGAGTTATCGCCTTAACAGTATATTTTTCGAATCAACTCTACACAGTATCACGTGCAATCTACATGAACTTCAATATCAATTGCGTTATAAAAATTTGGCAAAGTGAGTAGATATTAAACGACGAAAGTTTCGCCACAAACGACGTTTTCTCGGGCTCCCTCTGAGCAAGAACAACCTAATAGTGACTTTGACCCTTTGTGTCGCCTATTTCTGACGAAGTTTCCAATTACTTGCTCACAACCTACCTGAAAATGATGTTTCAACCATAGACATGAACAAAAACATGGTTTTCAACAAGTGAAGAGTTTGTAAGCTAGAGATTCATACGTTTAACGATTTAACAAAAATAGAGAGTTTGTAGCTATTCGTATTCATTAGCTTATCAAATCAACAAAATAGACATCTTCAGAACTGTTACTCTTCACCGACAGTCTTCTGGAAGCCTTCGGAACGATATCGAAATTTGATACGGAGTGGGACAGCAAGGTGGAAGCAACTGATAGAGTGTCATCAGTTATATCTTAGCTCAAAAATGATATGTCAACTAGCTCTCACATATAATACTTAGATATACATATACTACTGAAACACATAAGCTCATTTCTTCCAATGATTTTGTGCCCATCGATTCATCAACTTTCATAGCCGGACATACCGTAGTCCCATAGGCTGGTCAATATATAGAATATTGTGATTATCCTGACCTTATCTTCACCCATTTGCTAATATTTATACAATCCATTTATCCATTACCAAATTTTTCCTAGATCACCTAAGGTGGGTGCAATGAAACAGGGCGCACGTGATGGAGTCATTCAATATTGCCTTACATTGTATCTATGCTTATCATAACTCCACGGACCCCATCACAAAGGGATCTTTGGTTAATTAGTCGGAACGCAATGTAGTACATACACAGCTGGCGAGTAGGGGAGTTGAACGTGGTCCGATAACGGCTGTCTGAATCTATGACACACAGATTCATCGCTTCTGCTGTGTCGACTTGTCACATATATTTCTAGCACTGTACGAGCCATTTGGCCAGAAACCTAGTATCATATGACTGAGATACTTAGTTGAGGAAAATAATTCCTAAACACCTGCGAAAAATTCAAATTCTATGTTTGCTTCACGCATTATCGAATATTGTAGATTCATAAGAATATCTTAAAAATATTTCCACTTTCACAGCAGAAGCTTCCATAGAATCGCTAGCTATAGTGCATCAAATAACATTTAACTCTTCGAATAGCAAATGATGACGATGGGCAAAATTGAGCTTCAAGTTTTGATACGTTATTGCTGCAAGCGACAGCTCAAGATAAGACATGCTGCGTAGATCTTTGGTGCTGAAGGTGAGTGAACTTTGAGGCATGTGGACTCTACTGCGAGCAGCTGGACCGAGTCTACGATGCATTGAAAAAAGCTTACCCGATTCTGATTTGTCGAAAGAGCGCGCTGTTTCAGCATGACATTGTCAAACCTCACACCGCAGAGAAGGGTAAGGAAAAGTTAGACGAATTACTCAGCCTACAGTCATGCGGATATTGCGCCGTTCTAATATGGTCTTTTCTGTTCAGTGAAACATTCTCCTACGTAGACGGCAATTCAGGACATTTGATCCAGTTGAAGACACATGTCAGGAGCTTTTTGATTCAAAGCTCAAGAAATACGAGGCGATTTGGAAGCTTGCAGATCGTTAGCAGAAAATCATGGATAATGGTGGTCTTTATTTCAAAGAATAATTACTTATGTTTTAACTAAATTTACGCATAAACTTTCAATTCTCAGAGGATGTTACGGAACGTTTCCCTCACCCTAAGACAATATAATTTGGGAAGAAACTTAACGAATAATCTCTTACCTGCCCACTTGGAGAGAGACTAGCAAGCTATCCGTCTTATGACTGTACAGTTCCTTCTCTCAGAACTACAAAGTACGTGTAAGTGTCATAGGTGTAACAGTAAAATAAGTACAACGCAAAAAGGAGAAATGTGCTAAGTCTGAGAGACGCCATCCAAAAGCCACTATGAAATGAAATCTGTTTGAACCACTGGTCTAGCTTTTGGGGAGGTGAGTTTATCGAAAGCATGGACGAGGAATACGAAGAGCTTATGGAAGATCTTTAGGCCAACTCTACGAAGGCTAAGTGTCTGAAAGTTATCAATAGAGGTTTGCCTCAGAAACACTTGAGCTAATGCACCCACGTGGAATAGCACGAACCTCAGGCGATCGGCAACTCAGGCGAAAGATTGCCAAACAAAAACCAAAACTTTTTGTTGTAAAGATAACATTCTCGCGTCTTTTTATCAACAGCCATCACCGAAAAATGTGGGCTGAGAGAAGGACAGAGCGAGGGTCTCGATGGTACAGTGAGAAATTTAGTGAGCCCCGACAAATAATCAATCAGCTTCCTCAGGTCCCGATTTTTTTCCTATCTCAGTACTATTGTTACGTCATTCCATAAGTTTTGGCACTCGAGCAATAAACACCAGATTTACCAACCAAGAGTAATTGAAATTGCATGATCTTGGTATCAAACAATTGCGCATTTTCTTACAAACGTTTTGGTATACGACATATCTTGGTTTGTTTCAAGATGGAGGTGGCTTGGGAAGAAATTCGCTTGCTGCCCAAGCACGAATGGCGCGTAGAAGAAAATGGTAGTGAAGTGGAGCTCAAGATTGATGGAACATGGGGCGATGATATGATTGCACAACGGCCAGGAAATGGTTCGTGAAGTTCAAAGATGAAGGGAACACTCTAGAGCATCAGTCTCGCCCGAGCCCTCTACAGGGAAGCTCCATCAATCTTGCACGCCGCTTAACTAGCATTTTCCTGTAGCGGCATTCGCGCATTAGTGGAAGGCAAATTTGTTCCCACGACAGCTCCGTCGTAAAGCAAGTATAGGCAAGTTGTATACTAAAGCGTTAGCAAGAATATGCGTAGCCAAATCACACTAAAACCATGCAGTTTTGGCTACTCTTTGTTAGAAAATTGGGGTTTATTGCTCTAGTGTCAAAATTTACGAGACTGCCCTAATATTTTTGACATCGTTTTCTGTAACTGAAACCGAATTGAGTATGAAATAAAGTTTACATTTTCGACGCATAGGTCACTCTAAGCGAAATGATTGAAGACTGCCAGCCATATGGCACCATATCTCAAACTCAATTGCTAGTTTGTGTAGTGAAACGCCTATCTCGTTCTGGCTCTCATTCCAAGCGAAAAAATATAGGTAGTCCTACACGTGATGATATGCTGCATGGTTTAATTTGAAAAAGTGACGACTACGAATACCACAGATTTTTATATGACACAAAAACTTCACATACTCGTACGCATAAAGTTACATAGATACATTCAAGTTCAGAAGAAGGCAACGTTACCGAAACGTCAGTCATCAATTTGGAAGACGACATACCAATTCTGCGTACAATTTTAGAGACTAGTTTCTGAAGCGTTCGTTCAATCTCAGTTTTCATGAAACATGTCAAGATTCGAAAAAATCGGTCTTTCGAGTCTTAGGCTAATTGCACTGCAGGTAAAAACTGTTTGATTGGATGGTTCGTATGTGTGTCGTGAAACAGGAAATTTTTACTGTTGACGTGGATCAATCTCATAGCTGAGTAATCAAATCATCTATAGCGTAGTACCAATGGCAAAATAATAACGTAACAAGATCGATAACGTACACATATAAACATGATCAGTAAGGAGAACAGCTATGAACGACAAGTTATATCAATGAACAACCTTCGGTAGAATATACGATATGTGGGAACAGGAGCAAAAAGCATCCTACAAGTAGATGACCAGTTCAAGAAGGACGACTGTAACCGACCTGCTCAGAGGAGTGAAAAGGCAGCTTAATATACACGATGGGAGGAGTGCTGGGTCCGCGCTACGAATTGACGGTCTACCAGGACACACTGATCCAACCAATGCTGAGTTCGCTGCCCACACACACGTGTAGCAGTAGGAAAGAAGAGATCGGAGTTAAAGCTTGAGAATGAGCCGAGGGCGATTGATCTAGCCTGGAGTGCCAGATGGTGCACGATCAATACTGATGCAAGGCAAGATTAAGCGTCTGAAAAATTAAACATCATTATTATAATGGACGTTCACTGACAAAGAAAGATAGTAACTAATCCAAGGAATGGTTACTACAAGAATAAAGTTTAGATTTAACCCTTTTGAGACCGGAAATTTTTTGCTACAGAAAAGTTCCTCCATAGACTTTTAGTGCTCATTTGATAACATGAAGCTCGAAAATTTCAATACTTTATTTGACGTTGATAGACTTCTCAGTGCAGTGTAGCGGCCGAATATAAAAATAGGTTTCAAACTCGGTTTACTTTGTACGCTCGATTAGGGTTTGTGGATGGATTTACATTGGAAATTTGATAGTCATTTGATGATACATATATATTAATGACCTCAACATTAGATTTTTAATTCAATAACGTCTTTACAAGATGCGTGAGAGCTAGAAGAAAATTGAGCCTGTAGAGTTTCTGCGTACATATAGGATATACATGCATCTGAAGCATACGAGCGTGTGGAGGCAGTCGTGTTGTATCACAGTATGAAGGAAATCCAAAAATTCTCTCAAAAGAGGATTTATCTAATATGACGAAATCGGAACTCTTCGTATGGTGGTGCTGCTTATAGCGAACTGCATGTAGTCAAACTGCCAACTTGAAAGCGAGCGACTTTGTCATATATTCAGAAATTTTTTCTTCGTTTCGGAAGATTTTCCCAATTTTACGTAGCTCTGAAAAACGACGCTGTTCTGTCGCCCTACACATGTTAGCTTATATTTACATACATTTTAGCAAACAAACCTGCTATAAATTTCAAGCGACAGACTATCTACTTTGAGAGCATAAGTGATCTTTTTTTCGCTTTTACAGCGCTATATGAAGACCTTTTCAAAATTCAAACCAAGATTCGAAGTCGTCAAGATCTTTTCTATAAACGACGCCCACTATTGGCATCGCCGTTACTCAACCTATCAAATGATTGCAAAACTTTAGCAAAAGAAATATGTCTGGAGAGAAAGGAAGGCAAAACGTTTCCATAACACACTATACACTCCGGAAGCAAAACGTGGTTCTTTCTGATTATAAGGGAATAAATAAAAACTGATCTTATTCGCTGGAGAGTAACTTTTCATGAGAGTGTTAGTAACCATTCGAAAGCTGATACTTCAGGTAACAGCTCACGTCGCCGGTTTTACAAAGAAGCCTTTTCTTTACGTTGCTACAGGAGGAGATTTTTGCGTTGGATACGTTCATATTTCTCGCCGGACAGAGCTCGTTCTTTGGACTATCAGTAATCGTTCGAAATCATAATCGTTTCTGAATTCAATTCTGTGCTTGTTTCGCAAAGACGGTTTTATCTGCAATGTGATAGGGAAGATAAGGTTGACTCACATACGCTGAAAAGTGTTTTCTTAGCCATTTCATGGGGTGGGGGTGAGGCGAGAGCGCATGTGGCAACTCCACACGATCATCGATCGACTCACGCTTTGGCTGGTGGCATATCTCCCTGCTGCATTGGAGAGGAACGGTCTTCCCAGAAAATAAGCTCGGCGTTGGAATCAACAAACATTACGCTATCGAATGGTTACTAATAGCCTAAAAAGCTATATGTAATCTGTCTGGCGAAGTGTACAGCAGAGATCTTTTCTTTCTCCTAGAGCGCTATCAAAAGAGCCTTTCTAAAGGGCACACATAGTTTTGAGTTCTTCGAGAACTTGTACTATCGAATGAGTACTAGCGCCCGAAGGAAGCAGTTTTGTCCAGTGATATATAAGTGATATAACAACGAAAAACACGTGGTTTGTATAAACATAATCTTATTTTGGATTTTACGTTATAAAAGTGCGTTCTAGAGAAACCGGCCATGTGGGGCCTTAGCCAGATATCTTAGCTTTCGAATGATTGCTAACACTCCTATGAAAACACAATTGAGTGGTGAGCAAAAACACGGCCTCAGGCGGGAATCGAACCTGCAATATCCATTCGGAGACGCGTGCTACCACCACTACACCACCGAGGCACGAAAAAAGCAGTAAAAAAATACGAGAACTTCGGAGTATTACATTTGATAGTGGCCGTCAGCCCAACTGGGTTTATGAAGCGAAATCGTCATACCTGACCAAACCTGTTAAAGGCTGGTGGATGATAGCCAAAACAGAGATGCTGGAGAATGAGTGGTGGCCAAATGTGCCTCGGTCTGTAGTAGGTGAGACTCTTGAATGCATCTGGAACCAGCACACTTCATATCTTGTTAGATCTCAATGGACAGCCATTTTTTCAGTTATTTGTATCTGTCGTGGAAAATAACAGTCAGATATAACATGGTTCTTTCAGTGAAGTCTTATTAATACAGCCATGTTTGCCATATTTACGGTGCCAGTATAGAGATTTGAGAATCTAAATTTTGCAATTTGCTGCCTCGAGTGTTTTGGAGTTGATGTGGTACTATACTCGAGCTAATAATCACTGCAACGATTGTAGTTCAGTAGATCTGTGTGATTTTATTTGATAGATTTATGTCGGCAATCAATGAAATTCTAAGGAGTATTTACGGCCGTTCAAGTCGATTTCTGTTAGATATATGTCATAGTGGCTATTAAATTTGATGCTTCGTTGCCGTTTGATCCCCACTGTGTTTCAGAATGGGGGTGGCGAGGTCGTTAAGAGGTCTTGTCATAGTGTTATGCCTGATAATTATTTTTTGAGGCATCCATGTGGCCTGTTATGGGCAAACTTATACAGTTTGATACACGTGTTTTCGGCTTTGACAGCCCCGTCAGTCGGGCAGTGCCCTCGTCTTCAGACATCCAACTCCTATATAGAGAAGACGCAGACGTACTATTTACACGTGCCATTTAGGTGAAAATATCACTAAATAAGCAGTATTGTACACTCGATTGTTCTTGGCAGGGCGCTCAAAAATTGATTATCAAGCATATTTTGATTCGATTCTATCTGTCGAATTGGTCAAAAGCTTCGAAGCGTTATTTGACTGAACGCGACATCAAGAAAATAGGGTCGTTTGCAATACAAATGAGTCCTCTTTTGTTTTAAAAGGCTTTTGTTACACAACTCGTTTGTACGCAGTTGAATTTCACATTGGAGGTTGATGAGAAATCTGTCACCATCTCGAAATTGAGAAACTCTTATAAAATGAGTGATTTTGTGTGAAAGAGTGGAATTCTTTGTTATTTGTGCAAATGGGGCTCAAGGAGAAACTCTTTGTGTTGGGGTTCTAGTGGCTCCCGTACCAATATTTCAGTAACTAGTCGGTTAAGTTGACTTAGGTATCAACTAAAAATAGTTTAGTTCCATTTCAACACTGTTCTGCTGCCCAAGGATGCTGAGTTACACGCAAAATTGCCGACCGCAGGACGGGAATTGAACCCGCGTTTCACCCATAGTGAGAAGGGATGGGAGGGAGGGAGAGGATGGGAATGGGTGTTATACTGTTCTACTGCAGCGCAGTTTACCCTGGATGCTGTGTATGAGGAGCGTTGTGACTCTGAAAACGCTTCGTGATAGGCTAAGTAGCACGTAGCACTTAAACGAATAATGGGCCAGAGACAGATATTCGTTGGAAGGCGGTGGTTGTGGAGCATACAAAGAGCGAAGTTTTCTACAGCTGAAATCAAATTCTATAGATATCGTGTGAACATTGACTTGTTTACGAGCTTGAGCGTACTGCATCTTCTGTGATAATGTGATCAGATCGTCCTGAAGTTCGGTGTTAGTGCTCTTTGAAAAATTCTCAGAAAATACAAGACTTATGCCTTTTGATATTCCTAAGTGTTTACTATTTATGATATACTTGCTTGGCATTGCATGATCTACTTTGTTACCGCTTTTAGATCGTTTTCGGGTGCTTTTAAAATGTTTTTTTTATGAAATTTCAAATTCTCGACGTCTTCGTAGTTACCAACGCAATCATAAGAAAGTAAATCGAAACGCTGATTTATAATCAATCTCATTTATATGATCGCGTTAAGACTAATGCAAAATTCGCTCCTCCAAATCAAACAAAGTGGCCATGGTGTACTTCAGCAAATTTGTTTGATGAGAAGAACCAATAGAAACACATTTCTAATAAATTTTGTGTTCAAGAGAAACTTTATTATTGCTTTCCGAATCTTACAGTAATTTGTTCGCATTTTTTCCAGAATCATGTTCTGATGAAGCGAATTCACGAAAAAAGAAGTTCACGGGCGAAGAATTGCGAGAACAAAAGATTGCTCGTTTTCGTAAAGAGAAGGAGTTGAAAGGGATCATAGAGCAGCTCAGGAGTGAATATCATTTGAACAAAACCGACGAATCAGTTCAGGTTTGTTGAGGAGATAAGTTTAACTTTCATAATGTTATCAGGGATTCCACTGAAAACTACTGTAAGATGTTGCTTTAAGAGAGCACTTCATCTGGCTGTGTTGAGGTACTGGTCGCAAAAAGTTTTGGAGGAGCTTGAGTCGATTGAAGGTTTTTTTTTTCTGAGAATAAACAATTGTCCTTTATATTTTTTTTGTCGATTTTTATCTAATATCCACTCACTAACTTTCTCATCAGGAAAATGCTCTTTCATACGTATATTTTAGATGAGTTGCCCCTTGTAGAAATGATGCAGAAACGATTGCAAGCATCCACTACGGAAGAGCGAACATCTGCTATGGATAAAGAGGCATCACTTAATTCATCATCGCTTATTAGTGACGGGAAGTCCGGTAGGTTAATATAACATCAAAACCTGGTTTACATGATCACTGAAGGCTATCATGGCGTTTCAGCAGGTTTAAAGCCGTTCATTCTTACTCGTTCGGCACAACAGAAGTCGGTGTTTGGCCTTGGTTATCCATCCATTCCCACAATGACAGTTGATGAATGGTACAACCAGAGGTTCGGCAGCACTTCAGTTCCATCACAAAAAGAACAGAAGACGTATCATGAGAGGTAATTTTTTGGTTTTCCTTTGGAAGGATGGCCTTTCTGAAGTATATCTGACAGGAACAGCTCAATTTCTCCATTGTGCAATTTATGTTAAGTAATGCGGAAGATGGATGTTCGTCAGAGTCCGATCACGAGGAGAACGATGAACAGGCTAGAGCGAAGTCGATTATGTGGGACGAGTACAAGGATTATCATCGTCGTGGTTGGGGAAATACGCATAACAAGGGTTGAGATTTGGAGCTGGTTTTAGAGTACCACCTGCATATGTTAAGGGTGTCTCATGTTCATATCTGGTAATGTCTTTTTCATGGATATGGATATCAGCCAAAGTCTGTTCAGTTGTAGATTTTGAGTGTTATTTCCCTCTAAAGTTAATATTGATATTTGGAAAGCATCACCCATTTTGGGCATCTTTGCCGTGATGTGATACCACTCACATTCTACTCATAAAACATTACATGAGTGCGATTTGAAAAGCTTCTAAATTAAGTACAGTAGTTGTGTGTTTGTATCACCAAGAAAGTTTGCCAGACACGAACGAAAGATCCGGCTTCATTCTATGGATACATAAATTTTAGAGATAATACTAAGCTTTCGAATGCAAAGCTCGGAATCGCTGTAGAAAAAGTTTAATAATAATAAATGTATCATTTTTAAGTATAAGAGAGTTGTGTTGAGACCTTTCCTCATGGGCTTGAACTCTGGGGATATATAATTCAGAATTGCTTCAGTTACAGAAGCATTCTTCACCATTGTACACTAGTCGTGGGCGATCGTTGCTCAAAAATTTGCACGGCTTGAAGTCACTGAGATGCGAACTACTTAATGTTTCTTGAACATTTCTACCTTAAAGATATCACCATTTCTGGTCGAAATGCGGACGGTTCTAATCTTTCTGCCAGCTGTGAAGTTCTTACAGTGCTCGCAATTTCTGAGGATCTTTAAGAGTATAACAACTTTGGGACCGTAGACCCATAGCCTCTGCATCTTTAAGTGGTAGTTAGAGATGAGGAGCCGTGGTTCTACGGTCCAGCAAGGGCGACACGGGCATACGCTTTAACTGTTTTCCAGAAAGTGGAACCGATTATACTGAGGCTAGATAAAGAACGATCTCTCAACTCACA
Source organism: Parelaphostrongylus tenuis (assembly GCA_019055375.1). NCBI lineage: Eukaryota > Metazoa > Nematoda > Chromadorea > Rhabditida > Metastrongylidae > Parelaphostrongylus > Parelaphostrongylus tenuis. Next base: position 209,141 of record JAHQIW010004802.1, on the reverse strand, counting down.
CGCTAGTAAGACAAACGGAGAAGTGTCCGAGGACCTGGGACTATGTCTTGAGGAACATGACTAATGGGTTTAGTAGAGAGATACGGAAAATATATGAGGAGATCGAGTTCAACGATAGAACGAGAATTTCAAGGAACCGGTGAACCGCGCCTGTTGGATGGGCTCCCATACGTTACGCCTCGACTTCAATGCGCTGTTAAATCGAGCTCTAATGAATCGGTGGTGGTTGTGAAACGAACATGAACAGTAGAAAGAAGGGGTCACATATGCCTTATGTAGGCACTGGGGGTTTGAAGCGTTAATGTTGTGTTCCATCTCTATCTCTCTCACTGTCTCCCCCTCCTACTCTTTCTTTCTCTCCTTCTCTGCTCTCTCTCACTCTCTCTCTCTCCCTATACATTGCTGCAGCTCATGCGTTAGCTATATTGTTGAAATTCACAGAAATCACAGTTCTAGAAATTTCAGAAATGTGTTTTGTTTATTCTTTTTGTTTTTCTAATAAACAATAGAATGATCCTATGTTCAAAGTTCCTTCGTGGTTTGCTTACCCTTGTATACCTTTATATATTATGAGGACTTATTCTAAAGAACTTTATGCTTCCTCTTTGCAGACGGGATGGATTATAGAAGAAAAGCTGATGGTGAGTTGGAAGCAAAATTTTTGTATAGTTTATATAAAATCAAATCTTGAGATTCTTACTACGCTAGCTATTCTACTTGCTCTGATGAAATTATTTCTTGTTTTATTTTAGGAAGGTTAGGCAGTTCTTAGAAGTTCAAAAAGCTGAGTTTCAAGTTCTTTGGTTGAAACAAGAGACCTGATGATATAGAATTCTTTGTTTCATGGATGTTTCTTCTCGCCCTTGAAGCCATTGGCTATGGGAGCACTTCTCTCAATAATTAGGATATGGGACAATGCCCCATTATTCATCTCATGAGGTGTCGGTACTTAGAGAGCATCTGGAATTGACCATAGGCCCACTTACGTATCAACCCTTTGGGGACCTCAAATGATCACCGCGCGCGCGATTTCTTGATCTAATCAGGGTTACCTAATCCGTTGTGAAATCAGTTTTAGGCTTTTGGGCTACTTTGATACTACACAATTTTTAACGTACTCCTACACCATGTTTCGATGTGTATATAACTCGAGTGTGAAACGTAATTGTCTTTCCGCTTTTATATCGCTTTGTCGAGACCTTTTCAATAACCGATCACGGTTTTAGACTCAACGAGATTCAGGCTATCGAATGATTGCTAAAACTCCACTGAAAAGTCAAGCACAGAGGCCAATTGAGCAAAAAATCATAGTTAAAGCTGAAAAGTAGTTCTCTCTTGGCCGCTACAGTGCTCTATAAGCCTTCTTCAAAAACTAGAGACAGAGTTTGATCGCCGTTTTTCGAGCTATCGGATGATTACTAGAAGTATAGCGAAAAAGCTCTGTCAAGTGAAAGAAGTGTGATATTCTACACGTGGTCCCTAAGGGTTAACACCTTGCCATGGACAACCTGTGGTATAATTTTGAACAGGGAAAAAAAAGTTTTTGTGTGATTCTTTCGAACTCTCTCCTCATAGAGTTGATAAGTGACATATATGGTCATATAGAATGCTGAAGTTATCTGTGTAAATCAATCTCAACGTAAATATACGTCAGAGTATTTTTCGTTAGACGAGTACAATTGAACAAGCGTTTTTTTTCGATGCACAGAAACTTTCACAAGAGTGGTAGTAATTAATTGAAGGCTTAAATCTCGAGTTACTGCGCTACATGCTCCTTTCTTAAAAAACCTTTTTATAGCGCTGTAGCAAGAAGAAAAGATTTGTTTATCACACACGAGTAGTTTTCGTAGGACAGAGCTCTTCTTCTGGACTATTGGTAACCATTCGATAACGTAAGTTTCGTCGATTCCAATGCTCTGCTTACTTTCTGGAAAGACGGTTTAACTGCAGTGTAGTAGAGAAAATAGATCGAGTTCCACATACGCTGCGCATTTGCTTGGCGACCAAGGTGTGTGCGTGGCCATAGGTGACTGCGCAACCAGTCGATCGTGCCGGTGCAACTCACATGTGGAGTGGATATTCGTTATTGGATTTAGGATCTTTCTCTGTTTTGAAGAAAATTCTAGATAGAACGTATGATTCTGATACTTGAGGATCTCTTCTAAACTCTCATATGCTTTTTGTGCTTCCAGCGATTTGTAAACATGATAAAAGTGAAAGCGCTTGGTAGATGTGAAACATATCCTATCTTTGAGTGCTACACCGCTATAAAAGGCTTTTTCAAAAAACAAGCATGAGCAGTACTGTCTCAAAACTTAAGCTTTTGAGTGGTATTAACACTGTTCGTTTTGAGTATTTTCTTAAAACTATGCTCAAATTTTAATATATTTGGTAATCATTTTTCAGCCAACATGCCATGTGGTCTTTTATAGCCAATTTATATAGCCCAATACACGTGTTTCGGGCCTTGACAGCCTCAGATGGGCAGTACCCTTCGTCTTAGCCAATCCTCTCAGGGCTCCTACATCCCCTACATAGAGTAGGCGACGTCGTACGATTTACACGTGCCATCAAGTGAAATAAATATTTGATCGGCAATGTCGTACACTCGGTTGCTCTTGGCTGGTATTTACGAAATATCATACCCTTCTTTATGTATTGAATATGAATATGGAATATTCGAAAGATGTATTGAAATTTGAGCGTGGTCGTAAGAAAACACTCGGAACGAACGGTATGATATCTTATAAATACCAGCCACGGGCAATCGCTTGTACAACGCTGCCGATCTAGTGGTTGAAGAGTGCTGCTTAACTGATGAGACTGTCAAGGCCGAAACACGTGTATTGGGCTCTATAAGTTGCCCATAAAAGGCTCCATGACATGTTGGATCAGAAGTAATTATCAGATATTAACACTCGTATGAAATATTCTTGTCTAGAGAGAGCGATCGTTTCTTCATTTCCTCTCGTCTAATGGAAAAGTATCCATCTAAGAATATGGAATGACACGCGAAAACTCGATCCCAGGCGGAATTTGGAACGTGTTTCACTCTTACCGGGAACGCGTGCTACCACTGCACCATCGAGGTCACCGCTTTGCTACCACTTTAACTTCGGAAGGGAGGCGAAACGTGGGTCCAGCTTCCGCTTGGGGTCGGATTTTTGCGTACCGATCAATTTTCTTAGATTTATATTTACAACATTATATTACTGCTAGAAAGTAGTAAAAGTAAAGAATTCATATCGGTTATGAGGATTCCAAGCAGTCGATTTATCAAATCGTGATCTTGGAAGTGACTCCTCCATAATTATTGCAGATTCGGATTCGGGGTCGGACCATGATGGCGAGGATCTGCCTTCGACCACAAATGAAACAAGAGATGTAGGATATCAAGTTCGCTTATTTTTCTTCGAAGAAGCAGCGAATTATCAATTTTTACTCTGATCTTTTGAAGCATTATTTTTTTCTCTTCCCATTTGCAGGAAGACAATGGCCCTGTCACAAAACGAGCAGCCCTTCTTTGGAGCGATGCTTTGATAGAGCAAAACCTCCTGCAAAAAGGCTCCGGTATTGCCATAGAGAAACCAGTATGTTGAGAGAAAATTTGACATATGAGTACACTCTTATTGTCCTTATGATTAAGGGGGAAACTCAAATCCAACGTGGCGTCGAATCGTACCACGTTCGAAAGACCTTTGTCCGTTCCGAGGACAAAAAATTGGCATCGGTAAGCTCTTGCATACTTGATGATAATTCGTTCTTATTTTCTCTAGCTTTGTAGGCTTCGTTTAAGAATAGCGATTTCATCGGCATGAGATGCTGATAGAATATCAGAGAGATATCGGCGTATATCTGAAATCATGCCACAAATAACGCTTTAGATCTTCTTACTTGCGTTATTTATTCAGTTGGACGAGTCTGTACATTGTGAAGAGGCGTCCGCTTCAGCCGGTCACCCCTTTGATGACTCGGTTATTGATCTGTCTGCAGAGACTGCCTTTTGTGAGCGAGTACCTGACGACAACTATTGTTCTTCTTCACGAACTATCGCCAATAAAGTTTTGAATAGAGGAGGTGGGCTGTTTTTTAGGAGTTAAAAGCTATCCTGTTCATATCCATTCATATCATTTATACAGGTTCTCATGGATCACGTGGACGTGACAGAGGACCTTTCAATAATGGACAAAGAGGTAAACATGATGATAGGGGTTTGAAACGCTATAGGGAAGGAAAGGTGCGAATCTCAATTATATTGAAGTATTAATTCTTCTCGTAGGGTTTTCCACTAGAGCAATACAAACCGAATTTGTTAACCACAAGTAATTGAATTGCTCAACAACACTATATAAAGTAAGTGCTATCAACCTGGACACATTTCTGTCATCCTCAGGTAACAAATGGATACCGCTTTATGTAGAATTATCTGGACTTTCTTTTAGTGTTGTTCATACTTGCCGCCTCGTGCTATCATAGCGAAACTTGGCTAGGAACCGATGCGCTGTTTTCCTGGTCACAAATACATGAGCCTTTGCACGTTTGATGTTCTCAATGGCGGTCTCTGCATCGTGTCCCAATTCGTACTCGTAAAGCAGCAAATTGCGACTAAGGCTTCGTTGAGCGGCCATGGTGTGGACAAATTTCGTGCCAAAATAAAGCTCCGTTATTGATTTGTCGCCTGCGAAATGGTAGAAATGTGTGCAGGCTGATGGCGCATAATTGTAGTCTTCTTAACCCCTCAACGGCCACATGTATCGTTTTCGATGCATAGCGTGAGCCACGCTCGCGGCAGCCGCGGCGGTCTGTGGCGGGTTCGTATCATCACGCCCTTCTATGAAAATGGAAATGTATTTGTTGATTGAGGTTCTGAGGGCACATTATCGGCATTAAGTGGTAAAAGATCACAAAAGCGACTTCTATAGAGGGTTTTTTGGTAAAGAAAACGTCCACCTGCCGGAAACCATTCTATGATTCAATAAAAGAACCACACCTCTTGGAAAGCGAACTTACTTTCAGTTGTCACGTGACATACTCTCCTTCCTTTTTACTGTTTTTGTACTCAAATGAGAGCCTGAAAGATGCCAGTTCTCAGACTAAGTTTGATTTGTAAAAAGATAGGGTTCTACTTTCAAAGTCCGCTGTTCCAGTTCCATAATGGATTTTTTGGCACTACATAGTTGAATTTTGTTCTTGAGTATCGCTGTAAAAAAGTAGGCCATCGTTAGATGAACCTTTATAAACGTATATTAGTAGGAAAAGCATTCAGTTGGTCTTGAAAACCTCTACTTCTTATCAAGAATTGCGTGGAGTGTGGTTGCATTATATGGAAAATAATCGTTTTTTTTTTTCAAAAAAGAGCTTTGTCACCAGATTATCAGTGATCATTCGGTAGTTTGAGAAATGGAGATTTTAGCATTTGGCTTGATTTCTGAAAGTAAAACTGATAACGAAGGAGAGAATTACGCTTTGCTTTTGGAGCAATAGTTTCAGCTTTACAGCGAATTTTGAGATCATATCATGAAATTGTAATCGCGAGCGAACTTTGATTGATCATGTTATATATTTCTATCTTCTAGACGCTGACTTATTATTTCTTTGTCTCAGGTAACACTGTAGCGGTTATTTACTCACCACTTATTCACTCAACAAGCAGCATATATATAACATATATACACATAACAATAACTATACAAATATACGCATATATACACTTTTATGCTTGTATATACGATAAGGATAATATATATACATATATACGTGTGTATATATATATATATATGTATATATATATATAGATATATATATATTATATATATGCATATGACATATAATAGCATTTATACACTATAAATAGTACAATAATACAAGACAAAAAATGCCAATGGTTACGCGTATCTGAAGCGTTTAAGATCACAGTTTGATAAATACCATTACAACAATTCATACAAAAATGCTTCCTACACTGACTGCACGTAGTACGTATTTTTGGCTCGAGCTGCAGCATATGCAACGCTTGCATCATTATGCACCTCATTTCTATAACACTCTATGCAACTTCTTGAGGTGTCGCGTTTTCGAGGACGTGATTAGATATCGCGGAAGATGACTGGGTTGTTTTAGATAGCTGACATGAATTGCTGGTTTGAATCCGTTGAATTTGACTGTTTCCACATAGACGCAGTAAAGTATCCAGACGTTTGTGAGAAGTATGTACGTGATAAAGTGCATCACTAGACGTGCATGCCTGGAATATGTGATGACAGATTACAAAGGTAAGAACTAGCAGAACAAATTTTACAATATAGAGGTCCTTCTAAGGAATGGAGATATCGCAGTTGTCTGCTCATTGCGATCCACTAAACCTTTCCGCTTGTTGTATCTCTCGACGACTTTGAACTTTTGCGTCACCGCATTCCTCGAAATGTTATTCGCTGTCGAAATATCATAACGTCTTTTTAGCCCATAAATCGTAGAGCATAACGCTATCTTGATTCTTCATGGCTTTCCATCCACCCTTGTGCAATTTCCCCTCCGTGATTCCCCTGGGCAAGCCTCTCCTCTTCTTGCATGTTCTGGCTAAGTATGTTTTCCTTTGCAGCAGACCCTCGACTAAGGGATTGGTGGAGTACTAATTATCGGCAAAGAGGTGCCGTCGTTGATTTGAGAGGCTCTTCATTAGTTTCATCACCACACCATCTGCGAGAGACCCATCCGGGCTCGGATTTATGCCCGCACCTACGTGCACCATCGTTTTGTAGGTGTAACCGCCTTCACCACAGAGTTTGAACAGTTCTTTTCCGAATTTGTTCCTCTTGCAAGGAGCGAATTGCCGATACCCAACTCATCCTTTGATTGACACCATCTATTCGTCAATGCAGACATCTCCCCATGATTTGAATGGACATGTTGAATTCCTATTTACAAGTTTCAATACCTTGTAGGTCGCCGCTCTCGCCGCACGCCCATATCACGTGCAGCGCCTAGATTTTAAATTGCTCGTCAAGGAGTTTAGCTATTTTAATCACTTGTGGTTGATGGATTTGGTGTTTATTGCTCTAGTGCCAAAACTTGTGAGAAAATCTGAGATTGAGCTTTACAAAACTCGTACCAAAGCGGGATTTTAACCACTGTTCAAGGTAGCAGATCGTAACAGACTGCTTATTCCGTCGTATTCATTAGAGACATTAATGGCAGTGGAGTTTGCCTCAGATATTTCTGTTGAGCAACTAGGGAAAGATATGGCAAAAGCTCTAGGAGAAATCAATCCAAGCACTATACACAGGATCGTCAATGCTTGTGGAGTGGACAAGGTGCGCGAAGGACTTGTATACTTTTTTGTCCATTTTCACTGAGCACTTTTTAATGGTCCGTTTTATTTCAGAATAAGTTTGACTTCATTTGTAGGCTATATCGCTCTTCGAGGAAACGCGTAAAATCGAATCTACAGGTGGAATGATGGTAGGAACAAGCAACTTTCCGTCTAGACCTGTTTTGTTTGATTATGATCGTATTCAGACTGATAACAGGCAACGACGACGCACACCTGGAGGCGTCTTCATTATGCTGTTCAAATTAGATTCTGATATTCCAGAACATATCAAGGTATCTTTAGATTTCACACTTGTCTTTCTTTTTGAGTCTTCAACCTTTTCGGTACTGTGGACCCACCTCCTCTGCATTTAACGTAATATTTGACAATTGAAATAGCACAGTAAAACATTCAATGCGTTCTGGCGCTGGATGTTAGAGATGCAGAGGAGGTGGGTCCTGGTCCTAAAAGGGTCAATCTTCGGGTGTATAGCACAATCCGTAAATCAGACATACCACCAAACTGGATCATCTACTTCAACAATGCGAGAATAGTAGAGCGCTGAACGGTGGTGTAGTGTTAGAACGTCTACCAGGTATGGGTGAAAGCATACTCTATCCCTCTTTGAGTCAAAATTTTTGCATACCCCGTAGTATCGTCGGTCATCATCAGTTAATAGCTGACAACTTGACTGGATTCAGTGCCGATATGTACTCAATAAACCAAACCCTTCCACGGTTAACTGCTGAAAGCCTCGAAGCGTTATATCGAAGCAAGAACAGTAGCAGAGAGAGGTGGCTTTGCTGGTGTGTTTTAGCCTGCGCCGACGGTGTGGGTGAAACGGTGGTTTGCTCCCAACTGTGGTGGGAAGTTTTCCGTAATACTCAGTATTCTCGGATAAATCGGCATCTTCACCATTTTTAATTTGGATTATTCTCATTACGGTAATATTAATCTCTCATCTATAAGAATACATAGTAACATATGCCTCGATCGTAGGAGAAACTTAACTTTTGATCTGCTCATATTTTTGTGTCTGTTTTTCTGCTTAAAATGTGATAACTGATGTTTATCATCTTTAGTTATAAACAATTTCGTCGTTTCCAATGGTTTGCCAAAACCAAAGATAGTCACGCGTACTTTTTGTAGTTATATATAATTTATGCTTTACTCTTGTTGTTGTAGGCGAAAGTTTTCGGTGAAAACAAAGAGGAGGGACGAAGAATGCTTAAAGCACGAAGAAAAGGCCGCCCCAATTTTGCTGAAAATGTAGCAAAGGTAAGATTAGTTTTGCCTTGATAAGCGCTATGCATTTTTTTATACATTTTGCCAGAACTTTCTCACTGGCGTTTTTCTCACTGATTTTTGATTCAGTTTTTGGTCACGATGCTAAAAATCAATGGAGGATTTGTTCTAATGTTATGTGATGCTGTTGCAGATGTTTTAATCTGTTAGAGCATAAATATGACATTGACGTTAGAATAACTATTACTATAACTAGACTTTAAAACTCGATTTTAGCTTGGTGAACTGATGAGGAAAGAGAGGGAGAAAGAGAGTTCAGTAGAATCCCTCAAGCCGCTACCTCCAGCCACCGAGATCCTTCTTCCACAAGATCTCACGCTCAGTGAAGGCAGTCGTGTTTCTGATGATGTGAAAACTGAGGATATCGAGATGGATCTCTAAAAAATTAGCTTGGCAGTTGTACTTTGCTGTGAATGAGTGCTTTTTGATGCTCAGGTACCGGTGCATTCCTAAACAATTTAGTTTGTGTATCTTTCATGTTAAATAAAGGTTTTATGTATTCTATCTAATTCCATGCAACGAAGATGGAAATATACAATGGGCGCTTATTGACAGTCTTACTATAATTGACTTGTAGTGGTCTAGTTCGCCGCCAAATTGGAGGCAATTTTGGTTATGATAGTTGACTTGTGCGTAGTCGTGTACCCTTCCTCTTTCTTATATTGTCTGCCGTTGAAGGAAAAAAATCTACACCTGGCACCAACAATGGAAAGTCCAGTGGACTCCCCAAGGGTACGTGGTCTACTACGTTTGAAAAAAATGTTTTGCCTTAGAACTTCATAGAATTAATGCCTGCGAAAATTAACTACGAAACGGTATGATCTAATATTTACTTAGTTTACTGTATGACCCACTTCACTAATCAGTAATAGTTTTGACGCCATTTCTGTTCAACTTCAAATCAGCGATTGGTCAGATTTTTTTCTCTGCAGCTGAAACCCGGGCGTCCTCAAGATATCCTTATCTTGTGGCTTGTGAACTTACTGCTTTAAATTGCTACGGAGTTTTGGAATCGGTTTGTCTACGATTCGGTTTTGAACGGAGATCTCGAACTTCTTAGCTTAGGACACCGAGCAGAATATTTGAGCCACCCGCTTGATAGTGTCATTTGAAATTAAAACAATTAAAACAATTAAACAAACAAAACGGCCGCCCACAAAGCCATGGCTGGCAAGCTGCTGTGAATGCAGTAGAGATGTCTCCGTTTGACGACTCTCATGCTGGCCGCCTATTTTAAGCGTAGTCATACTGTAGCTGAGACGATTGAGTGACTTACTAACCATCTGTTGAAAAAATGGAATAAACTTGCACAAAAACGAAAAAGTTCAGAAAATTTTCGCTCGACCCAATTTGTAGCCACATCGTCCGAAACGTATTAACAAGCGTCTGCGGTGTTATGCACAAAGTTTTAACCATGATATTTCACGAACTGTCTTTTTTTACATAAAGCTTACTGCGTGAAGTGGATATCTTTCAAAAGCGTTATCTAACATTCCGACGATATCACCTTTCTCAGAGCCGCTAAACCACTTATATGGGATAGGTTTTTGTTGTGTTGCCAAGCATTGCAAAGATTTAAATGGCCTTTTTTAATAAATGACTTTTTTCACAGTTTTTTTCCACAGTGTGTTATAACACACTGGTGACCTTTACCATATAAGTAGTTTACGGTTCTGAGGTAAGTGAATTCGCCGAAACGTTAGCCGCCATTTTGAAGAAGATATAAAAACTTTGGCACGCTTTATATAGAAAAAAGGACAGCCCTTAAGACAATTTCCATTGTCGCTGTGAAGGTTTAAAGAGAGTCGCTTTTGATTTTTAACTAAGTTGATTTGGTACTCATATATTAGACGGCGGCAAATTTTCTAGGCCGATCTCATTCGTTGGACAAGAACTTTTCATAAGAGTGTTAGCAATCCTTTGAAAGCCTTAATCTCTGACTATAACATCACGTTGGTGGTTTTTCAATACACCATTTTATAACGTTGTGGCATATAGGATAAAATTTTGATTCTCACCTGCCTTTCGCATTCATTTTTGTCATGCGTATAAATCGCTGGGAGCACGAAGAGCATATCATTTGTCAGTGTATCAGTGTGTAGAGAATTTTCGGCAGTATCAGAATCATGCGTTTTTATTCGAAGTTTCTGTTGATGTTTTGAAAAAATCCTCAATAAAACGTAATAGTTGCCGCCCTTTTAGCGCGTAGTGCGGTTGATCACTATCAAGCTACGAGGTAGATCAGGCGATTACCTAAATAATATGTCGTCGCTGTGGCTTCCCTTCAAGTTTTACTCACCTATGAACCTTTTCGGCGACGTTGTTTAGCGGCCAACTCACAGAACGGGGGTGGGTGGGGTAGGGACGAGACGATCGATCGAGTTTGAAATACTGTTAATCAATTGAGAATTTTCTCATCGCATCGACAAACTCCAGATAAAACGTAGATTCTGGTACTATGTAAACTCTCTGCACGCTGATATGCTTTCCGTGCTTTCAGCAATTTATACGCGTGCAAAAGATGAAGACGAAAGGCGAGAAAAAACAAAACAATATTTTGTATGCTACAGCATTATGAAAGGGTATTTTGAAAAGTTGGCGTTTCAAAGTCGTAGCCAGAGTTCCAAGCTTTCGAATGACTTCTAACATTCCCATGAAAAGTTACTGTCCAGCGAATGATATTGGCTTGAAAATTTGTCGTCGTCTAACATATGTGTGCCTTTGTCTTCTTCTTATGAATCTCGGAAAACATGTTGGTGATGTTCATTTTCAACACTTTGGGTACGACAGAGACACGGCAAGCCCCGCGCCGCAATGTGCAACGACGAGCACTTCCTAGAGCTGAGCGGGTCAGTGATGCCGGGCATGGGAAAGAGGGTTGGTTCGATCTCCTTCTACGGCGCTTCACAGCAGGCATTTTAGTGGAGATTAGTACCGAAAGCTCTTCTATATGCGTATTTATTACAGTAAAAAAACGCTCAGCTGTCAGCAGCCTACTTTTTGATACGGAAAAGATTGTTGAATAAATGGCAAATGAATAACTTGTGTTACGGTATTACGATGTGATATATGGTGTGACATGGTGTTTTGGTGATATGCTTCCTATTGAACTGGAAACAAGGAGATACTGCTGTGAAGCGTCATGTGAGAGGATCGAACCAGCAACCTTCTTCCCGATAGCCGATATCACCAAGAACTCGGCACAATGAACTACTCGCTGCGCGGCGGCGGGATGGTGCTTGCGCCCTAGCCCTGTCGTATCCAAAGTTTAGTGCTTCAGTCTTCTGAGAAAATAAAGTTCTATTGCAGCATTGGTGACCTTGTCATAATCAAGAGATTAGGTTGCCGATCCTCTCACTGGACTCATTCTGTTCATCGTGAATCTTGCCTGCTCGGATACATGAAGGCAGTCTTCAAGTCTTGTGATTGCCGTCGCTTCCCTTTTTTTTCAAAACTGTTTTCCATGACGGTACTCTACTTCGACTATGTATGCAAGAATCATGCCGTGATCCGTAAATCTTTTGCCGCTGCGAATACACCCTGTTGTCAACGACAAGCACATTTGTCTATCTTCGACGCGGTCGTCCTAGTGGACGTTTCATCCTTTTCTAGTCCGCTATTCTGTCTTCGTCCATGCTTTGTCAACCTTCTCGTTTCATGATCGACTGTACATATCGTTCTTTCTTTATCTCTCTGTTATACGTTTTTCTCGGTATAATGTTCTGAGCATTGGTTGTCTCAAAAGACATCGACTTCTCTGAGAGACCGAAATGCTCATTCTGTTTTACGGTTTAACCAATTGTCCCTTCATCTCGTAGTTAGAGCTCGTTGAGCGCCTAAACACACAGTCTGGTCTCTGTTCTCATTAAGTTGCGATATGCTCTCGAACGCTCAGTCAGTTTCACAAAACAAATTTTCTTCCAGTTTCTACCAATCGCGTCATCTTTCCCCTTCATTGATTTCCTTGAAGAGTCTTTCTGCTCCACCAGTATGGTTTGAAAAGTAATCATATGCACAACAAAGGATTGATAGAAATTCATTACAATTGCATATGTCATTTTTGCTTTTGAGAAGCGACAAAATTATTTCGAAATTTTCCTGTGAGGATAATATGTGATCAGTGGAAATGCGTAATTTTTGCTGTACGTTTGAGTTCGAATCCAGCTAAAGTTTTTGTTTGAAATGAGACCACTCGTTGGTCACCGAGTGTTGAGAAAAATGCCATTCATTTCGACGTTGTCAAATTTTTTGCAAACAATAAACAAGGGTAAGAATAAGGTGTAGATTGCAGGAACTAACTCCTATTTCAATATCATTTGAGGAAACTCATTAGGCATCTTGGTTAATCGACAAGTTCACCATTTCAAAGTCTTCAATAAGGACATTAGGACTGTATTTGTTGAAGTGAGAAGAGAATCAACAAGAACGCTTGTCAAGGTTCCTTCATTCACTCCTCTTGAGGAAGAATCGTCATGCACATGCTCCTTCGTTGGTGTGAGATCCGTTCTTTTCACGATATGCTCTCGTTATGCATACGTGAAGAGTGCACAATTCTTGACTTCTAGGTCAAAGAAGGTACGGTGTAGAATTATCCGGTCATGGAACTGCTCCTTCCGCATGTTTCGTCATCTATTTCATATCATTGCGAAAAACTAACCCATTCTCGTTGTTCAAGTTTGATAGCGAAATGTTGTACAGGCTGAGAGAAAAGTTCTGATAATGTTTTTTGATATTTTAACAGAAAAAAATACTGCATAAACACCTTTATTTCGAGTGCTTTATTAAGATCACGCTCAAATTTCAATAGATCCTTTCAATATTATTTGAGCCAACTTGTCATGTGGTCTGGTAAGGGCTCTTGTACAGCCCGATCACGTGTTTCGTCCATACAGACTTGTCAGTCGGACAAAACCCGTCGTCTTTCGATATTCTTATATCTGCATCGAAAAACATCGAAAGACGACGAGTTCTGCCCGACTGACAAGTCTGTAAGGACGAAACACGTGTACCGGGCTGTACAAGAGCCCTTATCAGACCACATGACAAGTTGCCTCAAATAATAATGAAAGGGCTGATAAACAAATTAATATATTCAATTGAAGGACCAATTACGTTTATTAGATCAACAATTAGTACAACAAACGAAAATGTTTATAGAAAAATTTCAAAATTTCCTCCTTTGGCCTTTGTAAATCTATAAAGCCGCTTGTGAAAATTTCCAATGAGACCCGGAAACTTATCCACCATTATTTCGTCCCAATTGCGTGTTGAAGTCGTTTCAAGCTCGTCTACGATAAAGTGGCAAGCATACGATACTCTTTTCTCTAGTATGGACTATACAGAGTGATCAATTGGGTTCAGGACCCAGCGAGTTTGATGGCCCAAGGAAACGACTCCTTGAGAGAGGGCAGTCGTTGGGCAGGCCGCATACGCAGGAGCCCAGTCCTGCTGAAACGTAAATCCGTCGGCACCAAAGTATTGAGTAGTTCAAAGCTCTAGTACGCTCCGTAAAATTTGCCGATGATAGTTGGCAGAGTTGAATCTGGCGTTTCTGTCGATGGAAACCAACGGCGTCTTTCCTATGGCCCAGATGCCGGCCCAGGTCACCCACAACTAGGAACATGACTGCGGCTGATTTTTAATGCTGCGGACTTTTGTTGACCCTTTTTGAAAAGTTGACATTGATTCTCGCGATTATAGAATTGTTTGATCGTGAATATTTTCTCATCTGTAAAAATCACCTCCGACAAAGGACTACCAGCATTTAAGCAAATCATTTGGTGAGTCTTTTAAAGCCGTTTTTCTTCCACCCTTTTGTCCAGAAAGTCAACACGAATGATCTTGTAACTGCCCGTCTTCCGCTTATTTTTCACAATGTTTCGGACGCTCCACTCGCTGATATCGAGCTTCTTTGCTATTTTGCGTATCGAATGCTCCGGATTTTGTTGAATTTGACAAAAGATCTTCTAAATGTTTTCCGGAGTAGACGAGATGGTTGGGCGACCTTTCCGAGGACGATCCTCAACCCCTCCATGTTTGAGACCTTTCCTGCTCTGAAGACACTTGCTAATATGAAACCAGTTTTTTCAATAATGTTGGCCGTTATCTTTCCCGTCTTTGTGCAACTAAACTTATGCGATACGTTCATTTTTACGACCCATGACTTAAGCACATCTGAAAATAGACAAATAAATAAAACACATTCTGGACCGAAACTGAACAAAGAATTCAATAAAACCATCAGAATTAATGGAATAAACATCATGTCAATGCTGAAAGTAGCAAAATACAAAATTATCCGAATTCTTTTCGCGCACTATAATTGCACAATTCTTCACGGTATTTCTAAAAATGTATCTTTTTTTAAGTAGTCTTTAATCGTTCCTTCTACTCAATTCTACTCACTTTTCTTAGAAGGATAAGCCACAACATGGGAGATTTTGAAGCGTAAATGTAGAGAACTGTAACGCTCCTCGGACAGCCTTTTTATTTTTAGAATAAGAGCTGTCAGCATAGGAAAAATTTTGCCAACAAGATGCGACCTTTTATCACAGTATCATATAATTTTATAGTTTGGACTCGATAAAAGAGTTCAGAAGCATGTTACACAGTTGTCAGGTTACTCGAATGGCTGCAGTAAGTTTTATAGCCCAGTGGGTTCTGTCGGCTTGGGGATATCTCTATCATGGCTGCTGAAATAGGTCATTTGCGTGAGACAAGATTTTGTTAAGGACAGAGTAAGTACTGCACTCACCTGTAAAACGATTTTCGCTCGCTTTGTAGCAGTAGAGAAATAGTTTCGACTTTGTTAACTGCAGAAAGAAGATTCAAAATGTATTCGTGTGGTCGTAAATCACACGGTTTGTCAGGTGACATTCGACTTGAACTTTTCAAATAAGGATTGAAAATTTACCCATACTGACCAGCTTAGAGAAGTTTATTATTTTTTAAACGTTTCGTTTTAGGATATTGAGAAGGAATTCATGGCGAAAAAGGAGGAAGAAGCACGCCGTCAGAAGTTAAGGTAGCGCAAGACCATCGACGATAGATACGCAAATGCATTCAAATTTGAATGAAACTAACAGAATCTCGCGAATTTTGGTCTACTGAATGACTACTTAGCAGCAAACGAACAGCTTTAAAATTTACTGAGACAACTGATTTGAGTCAGAACAAGGAAATCTAGATATCAAAACCTAATACTAACTGTTTAGATTCTTTTTTTTAGTGTTTTGCAGCAGTGTTATGATGTTACTAATATACATGTGAGAGTACTGAATGGTATCCATAACATTCGACATCACGTTGGAGTTGAACTCGCGTTTCATCGAATTGGCGGCGCGTGCTACCACTACTCACCGATACCATCGCTTTGTTACCTTTCTCTCCAAAAAATCCCATCGTATCTGTCAGCAACCAACTTTCACAACGGGTTCGGTCGGGTAAACACACATCAGCAACAAATCCACTTGAGTTGAATACTATTCAAAATGTTCACTCTATCCAAATTCTTTATTTTTTCTAGGGTGACCGAGTGGCTGTGGTGCTCATAGCGGCGCGCGTGGGGCCAAACCCCACTCTCAATATTTTCCGGCAACGAAGAACAAATGTTCTTTGAAACCTCATAGCCAGGCTATCTTCGAGGTTGCAAGGAGACGTGCTCAACCAGTATTCTACGATGATCAAGAAGTCGACGAAAAAACGGCTTAGTGCCTGAAGTACCTGGGATCGCAAAATGAAAAAGTAGGAGAAAAAAGCCTGCGAGGACGGTTAACAAAGCGTCTTTCCCCCCTTCCCCCCCCCCCCCCCCCCCCGCCAGAAAAAGAAAGATTATTTCCCATAAGAGTAAAAGTATCGACATAACTGGATTTCAAGCCTATATGTGGGTACTCGACAGAACCCGTTAAAGGCTGATTGCTAACAGCTACGACAGGACTCATCGAAGAGAGAGTAATAGTAGAGCGATGGCATCGCCGGTGTAGTGGTAACGCGCACCTTCGTCTTGTCATGTGGTCTGGTAACGGCTCTTGTACAGCCCGATACACGTGTTTCGTCCTTACAGACTCGTCAGTCGGGCAGAATCCGTCGTCCTTCGATATTTTATAGTCAGTTCTCTCGGGAGCTCTGCTCCCTTACAAAGAGTCATCGAAAACGAACGTTTCATACTCTTGTCAAGCGAAATTTTCACCTAACACAGAGTGTTTTTGCACTCGATTGTTCGTTGGCTGGTATTTTTATCAGATTAGACCTTTATTTCGAGTGCTTTATTAAGACCACGCTCAATATTCAATAGATCCTTTCATTAATACTTGAGCCAACTTGTCGTGTGGTCTGGTAAGGACTCTTCTACAGCCCGATACACGTGTTTCGCCCTTACAGACTCGTCAGTCGGGCAGGACCCGTCGTCTTTCGATATTTTTATAGTCAGTTCTCTCGGGAGCTCTGCTCCCTTACATTCGAGTGTAAAAACACTCTGTGTTAGGTGAAGACTTCGCTTGACATAGAGTGTAAAACGTTCGTCTTCGATGACTCTTTGTAAGGTAGCAGAGCTCTCGAGAGAACTGATTATAAAAAATATCGAAAGACGACGGGTTCTGCCCGACCGAGTATGTAAGGAAGAAACACGTGTATCGGGCTGTACAAGAGCCCTTACCAAAACCACATGACAAGTTGGCTCAAATAATAATGAAAGAATCTATTGAAATTTGAGCGTGATTTTAATAAAGCACTCGAAAACAAAACTACTGACAGTGTCTCAAATACATTCGGAAATAATCAGATATAATGCAAATCGTAGCTCTTCTTTGAAGATTTCTTAGAATATCTACTCAGCACATGAACTTGTTAACACAGAAAGTTTTGACAACTTACAACTTAGATGGGAGAAATGGCAACTCGAATACGCTGAAGCGAAGCATAGAGCTCTTGAGTTCAAAGCTTACTGGGAGAGAAGACACAAGGACGACAGAGATCTATGGAGAGACAAGGTCAGCTGATTGACCATGCTAACGAGACTTGAACTAACCCCAAAGACATAGTAGAAGTGAGATTAGATCGGACATAGGGGGTCAGTAATCATAGCAAAATAATCATTTTTCAGAGAATATTGCACTACAGATGTGCGATTTGAATTCCTTTGAAAAGTTTCTCCCTCATTTAGCTGGGAAATTTAAGAAATGTTCTCACAAAGTAAACTTTCAAAAGCTTGCTATACCTATGATCCCCAAGTCGCTTACGATCCAAGTAGTAAACCGGGCCCAACGTTGCCTAACTTGCCAGAACGGAAGGGATGGTCTGCTTTCAGCGTGATATGGCCCTGGGCAAACAGGGAACTTTGTCATTCGCTCTGCATTATGGAAAAGCGTTTCAGCGGCAACATGTGTACGCGGGATAATTCTGAAGCTTGCTAACTCAAAGTAAATCGCGTAGTTGCGTGTTACTGACCAGGCCCAACGTTGCTTAACTTGCCAGGCCAAACGGGATGGCGCGTTTTGAACATGGTATAGCCGTAAGCACTCCCAAGCTTTGCATTCTCTCTACGTTCTAGGGGGACATTCCAGTGGAAGTGTGTGTACCAGGAATAATTCTGAAATTTGCTAAGTAAAAATAATTGACGTAGATACGTGTTTTCGGAAAGCAAAACTTCGAAAGCTGTAGACATGTTGGATTCCTGAGCTAGAAAGTTTATTTGCTGTTCTTGTTTTCAATATTGTCCAGTCGTTTTTTCTAGAGGTTTCCCATGTTCTACTCAGCATATCTTATGACTTCATGTATTGTAACTGTTCATACCATAGTATCGTATGTTCTTCATATTTTTACCGATGGGATATCAAAACCTTAGCTGGATTATTTCGAATGCTTCTGATTGTTCCTCAAGTAGTTAAAACCTTTCTAATTTTATACCGCTTGTCTCGAGTGTTTCTTAAGACCACGATCAAAATTGAATATATCTCATAATTGTTATTTGAGCTAACATGTCATGTGGTCTGTTAGGACCTTGACAGCCTCTTCATCGAGCAGGCCTCTCGTCTTTGACCGATCCTCTTGGAATGCTCCAGTCCTAATTTAGAGTGGGTAACGACAAACGATTTACGCTGCCGTCAAGTGAATTAAATCACTGGATCGACAATTTTTTTACACTCGACTGTTCTTGGCTGGTGGAGAATATTGACTAAATACAATAAGCCGCCCGACTGTTGAGGCTGCAAGGCCAAAACACGTGTGTCGGGTTGTACAATAGCCCATTACAGATCTATCATGATTTTATTTCGTAAAGGCGTTTCTGGGTTCTCAGTTGATAGTGGAGAGTGCCATTTAGTCAAAGTATAGAATCAAAACAGATGAAGATCTTCTCTCGATAATCGAGATCACGGATTAGTGTAATATTTCTTCGTAGTTACTATCCTACAAGAATAGGTGAGAACGTCGAAACATGCGAACTGAACAATATGAGTGGATTGAAGACGCCTTACGGGATGTTTGGCTAAAGAATATGACTATTCTAGAGACGGGAAAAGTGGATTTTGAAAAATCCTCATATTACCGATTTTCTGTTCAATTGCTCCAAGCGCATGATTCTATCTCAAAAACTTCGCTCATATAGCATTATTACAGGATTTCGCAAATGCTGTGGACAAGATGAGTCGTGCTGGCTATAAAGGAGAGCATGGAAATCTCGAACGTACCTGAGAAGGACAAAACGAAACTCGACGCTCTCTACATGCAGGCCACTTTTGGAGATTATGGCAAGGCTTTTTTTAATACTTACGCAACGGAGTGTGACCTTTATGGGAGCAAGAGATTGTAAAGATGACGGTCCCTTTCCGACTTTAAATTAGCATATCTCTCCCATGTTGAGTTTTTTACGACCCGTCATCACAATCACTGTTGAAGCCCGTTTCTTCTTGCATTCTCTTTCTATGCTCACATTCCTTCCACACAGGTTTTCGGGGCATTTCACGTGTTGCTTCGGCTGCTGGTTAAAAAAAAAATTCATCTTTTCACGAGTGATGCCCATATTTGTTAGTATTTTGGGCTGTTTTCTGTTACTGTTTTTTTTATATGAACCTCGAAAACATCCTTCTATGCGAATGTCGTCGAATGCTGGTCGAAGGAATTGCTCCTGCAATTTGGAGGTAGCCGAGCTAAGGCGCTCTTGAAAGTGCGGTTGATTGATAGGTGTTGGGGGAGGATCGAACCAGTGCATCGCTAAGAATCTCGTTTTCTAATGAATCACGCCATTCCTCTCTTCATAAAGAATTATAGTGATTATAATTCATCAAAATTTGTAAGAATTGCGTATAGTCTTGTTCTAGCAAGATGATATCTTCATCTTCTAACAACTTCGAGGCTCATATTTCAAATATGAAAGCAGTTGAACAAACCGGATTACGTCCAACATGAGTTGCTATTTCTCAATGTATCATTTACGTTTGTAGCCATCGCTATTGCGACAGAAATCATCGCCTAATATTCTACTGCAAATTTTCAGCAAATCAGATTGTGAGCATAATTAAACTTGAGAAGGCATTGGCTAATACTTGCATGAAAGCTGAGAACGAGCAAAAAATCTCTGGAACCTAAGAAAGACTTGAAGCTCGAAATCACCCTTTCCCGTCGCTTCACGTCCTAGCGATTTTACCACCGAGTCTTCAGCCTTGTCTTTCTCTCGGCCATGCTTTGACCTTATCGATGCTATTAGCAATTACCTCTCAACAAGACTG
Organism: Parelaphostrongylus tenuis; assembly: GCA_019055375.1. NCBI lineage: Eukaryota > Metazoa > Nematoda > Chromadorea > Rhabditida > Metastrongylidae > Parelaphostrongylus > Parelaphostrongylus tenuis. The sequence continues at coordinate 188,804 of JAHQIW010004802.1, read as the reverse complement.
ATTTGGGAAGCACAAACCGGCACTAAATCGAGTTAGGCTGAAGCTAGAGTTTAGCTTATAATGTTGTAACTTAAGAAATAACAAAAATTTAACGTTCATGACTTTGCGTCTTTTATCACGAATGAGGTATAACGGAAGCAGAGTTAAGCTATTGAGGAAGTAATCGAACACTTGGGAAGAATCAGTTCCACTGCAGGCAAAAAATTTAGCGCTTATTCGTACATTTACTTACGATAACTTCCGCAAACTTTAGCCGATTGTAGGCAAGTGTCAAATATTACAAATGATACGCGTAATGAATACAGGCCCAACGGATAGGATCAAGTTGATCGGTATTAGTAACTGCTTTACAGAAGAGGGGTTCGACAGGGCGATACAATTTCGCCAAAACTATTCATTGCCACCCTACAAAACGTCATGCGAACATCAGAATGGGACGACATGGGAGTGAAAATTGACGGTCGACAATTAGACCATCTTCGCTTTGCTGACGATATCGTTCTCTAACACCAAATATCAGCCAAGCGGAACGAATGTTGACCGATTTCGATAACGCCTATGGAAAGATAGGTCTTCAACTAGATTTAACGAAAACGATGTTCATGAGGAAACGGATGGGTTTTGAATGCCCCATTCACGCTAAACGGGACGAAAATCTCCGAATGCTCCAGTTACGTCTATCTAGGTCGTGAAATCAACATGATAAACGACCTAGCTCCAGAGTTGAGCAGGAGGAAACGAGCGGCTTGGGAAACGTTTAAGAGCATCAAAGATGTAGTGAAGAGGAGAACATCCGACTCCGTGCTCATCTTTTCGACTTGACTATCCCTGCCCTAACGTATGCAGCAGAAACCTGGTCGCTACGTAGGCAGGATGAAAGACCACTTGGCGTTCTTGAACGCGCAGTCGAAAGGTCGACGCTGGGGGTATCCCGTATCTCATAAATGAGAGAAAGGATCCGAAATTCCGACCTCCGTCAACGATCGAAAATCAGAGATTGCCGTTCTACACGCCAGTATATTGAAAATAAGGTGGGCCGGACACGTGATGCGCTTCAACGACAACCGATGGACGAGGGCCGTTACCGACTGGATTCCTCGGTTCATTAAGTGCTCTATAGGAAGACCATCAACCCGTTGGTCCGATTTCTTCACGAAAACGATAGAAGAAAGATATGATGCTCAGCGAATCCCTAGAGCGAGGAGGACCTACTCGGCTACTTTAAGCACGCGATAGGGAAAAATGGAAGTGTTGCTGGGACCCGCTCGAGTCACTCGACGATCAACGGGACGACAGGTGGTGATACAGGTGATAACTGTAAAGTCTGCATTAATCAGGATTTATCCACATAATTCGTTTTCACAAATTTTTGCCTAAACCCCAACGCTTCTCAATTCAATATTGTTCCCTTGCATCTATCTTTCACAAAACGTTTTTAGACATTTCACGTGTTAATCCAGTTGCTGCTTGAGGGATAAATGTAGTAGGATGGTGATCGACACAGTTCTCCTTCCAATTCCGGTGTTGGACGAGTCAAGGCGTTCCTAAATGTTCAGTTGAATGATTGCTATAGAGCATCGGAAAAAAGGACCAAATCAGCCCTTTGCTCATTACCATGTTACCTGAGACACCGCATCATTAACCAGTGCGCTACCTCGCAGCCTAAAGTTGCAATAGAATGCGAACGATGTTAAATGCTACTCATCACCTATCCATTGAGCTGAATTATTATAAAGTGCTATTACTGAGAGTTAGACGATAGATCCTGGCGCTTCTTCCATTCATTTCGTTACCAGGCAACACACATCTACAAAAGTTGTAGGCTTTACGAATTCAACTGATTCTAATCCATCGATCCATGATATCTCTTAACCAATAAAACAAATAGTGCTGACGTGTAGCCTTCCATTAAATCCTGATGTAGTTGAGCTGTTGCAATTCCAGAACCTCACCCTACGTAATCTACGTTCTTAGTTGAATAAGCCAATAGCGAAAAAACGAATTTTTTCGGTGCCCTCGCTGCGGTCTTCGTTTTCGCTGTCGTTCGATTCAAAATTTTTTCAAGGAACCACCAGTGAAATGGGGAACTCCACTCAGCTAACGCCTTTTTGACAATGAAAATCGAATCGAATCATTGGCTCTAAAGAAGACGAAAACGTTGAATCGTTAGCCAAATGAATTTATTTCCGTCAATTTCGTTGCTATTGTCTCATCAACAAGGAATGTTCGATTGATTGGTAATGTCGAAGTTAAAGGAGAATCGGTCTTCAAAGTACCCCAAGTAGTCAAAGGCTCGGTGTTGAGCGGAAGGACGGATCGCTGCCTTGTGACGAACATTCCTATCGTGACGGTAGCGAACTTTGCGATTAGTTGATTGAACGATAATGGTCGACTATATCTACGCGATAATACGATGTAAAAAAGCAAACTTCTAACACTTTCTATCTTTGATCAGACCTAGTTACGGAAAGTTACACAGAACATCTACTCAGTTCGTAGTTCTTATTTTAACGCCAAAATTGAGCTGTTTGTCTTACCAATATATTATTAAGATGGCAACACTGCTCTGGGTTGCGCCGATGAGTGGAAAAAGCTGGCAGGGATGCAAAAAATCGAAGCACAAAATGAGTTTATTGAACACTCGAATCGAATGCTAACTCGATACGGCTGGAATCCCCCAGAGGGTTGGGTTTAAACGATTCCGATCGAGAACAAACGAATACCTTCCTATTTCTTCCTGCTTTTGCTTTCTTCTGTCACAACAATCCTTCCGTTTATGGAAAAATTTACTGCTCTTCAAAGTCTTATGCGTCTACGCTGTTTTCCAGATTTATGTCATTATTGTTTCAGTGCTTTGCTTGTCATTAGGAAAGTATTGCGACTCATCAACTTGCTGTTTTCTTCTTTTTTTATAATTTGCTTTTACTTCATATCTTTCACATAAATGGTTTACATATCGCTCGTTTTGTTTGTCTCGTTAAACAATCACGACTGCCACATATTACAAAAAAACTGAAACAGTAAAAGAACGAAGATAGTAGTACCGAAAATAATTTACATTTACATATCGCGTGTAGAGCGATTGCACACGATCACTATGATTGCACATTTAACAACCTGTAAATATAGAAAACGCGTCTAGCTAACTGGGATCAAGAGCTAATCAGCCTAACCATATAATGCACTCATCACAGTTGCCTTGAAGGCTCGGGGTCAATCAAAATAAGACTCTCATTCATGTATCAGAAACCCTAGCCAAGACAAACGGAGAAAAACATACAAAGAGAAGAGAACATGATAGGAAAACACAAAGAAAGTCAGTGAAAAAGAAATCAGTGTACGTTTGATATGAAGGCTACGTGAATGAACTACAGTATGTATCACTGGACATCAAAAAGCACAACAGAGGAGACCCGGGGAAGAAAAGTACCGAACGAAACGGTTATGCTGGTTACAGCGAAGATCACTACTGAAGTTGTAGGTATTCGATGAGAAACTCGTCGAAGAATTTGTCGTCAAAGAACGAGGGACCTGAGAAAAGGATGGTGATTTCAGAAAGACACTTCTCTTTATTGGAAATTAGAATTCACTATTCAAAAGACAATCACGGTATAATAACAGTCCTGAAAACGAATTTGGAAATTCTACCAAGAAATCCTACTGATTTTAGGAAATGAATAAGCTGCACATTCACTTCAAACATACTTTCTAAACGCAGCAGTGGAATAAAATTGGGATCCACACGCGACGCGTTATCGCGCGTATTTCTGTAATTTGGAAATTCTTTCCATTTGTACATATTCAGGGTTTTGTAATGTGGTTGCAGAAGAGACTTTGCTCTACGGTTCTGCGGTTTTAGCTTTTCATTTCAAATTTACGTTGCCAGATATATTCTCTAAATAGCCAAGCCTGAGGAACCCAAGCCTATGCACGAAAAGTATATAAACGTACGCGGGAATTCTTGGAGTATCAGTCATATATTTCATCTAGCATATTTTTGTAAGCACAAGAAAAATCCGAGAATTATAAAACGAAAACCGCGCACCATATGGATGACGTTGCGTGATCGATACGCAGCCACACACACACAGCCTAGGTAACAAGAAATGCGCGCTAAACCTCTTTTCTTTGCTAAAGAGTATTTAGAGATCTATTTAGAAAACCACTATACCGCTGGTTACAGCGATATTTGAGCTTTCTGATGATACTGGAAGTTCAGAAAAAAATGCTCAATTCAACGAAAAACGCGTCGAGTGTAAAACATAACTTTGTTTACTGTTACAGAGCATACTTACCCTTTCGGTACCACGTGTACTACTAGTGGTACACGCGCATTTTTGTGATTTTCTCAACGACCAAAGACTTTCAAACAGACTTTGAGTAGTCATTCGATAGCTGAGAAAATCGCGGTTATGATGGTATGCTTGATTTCGGAAACTCTTTTCTAGTGAGCTGTAGCAACAAAGAAAAATTTGCGTTTTTGTTTTCGAGTGCACACTGAGAATTGCACTCCTTTACATGGTCTTTTCACAGAACAAAGGTTTTTCAACAATATTATAGTAAATGTTCAACAGCCTGAGAAAATGACGATTCTGGATGAAAACTTAGTTTTTTAACTGATTGGCAAATGTAGATTTTTGATGCGATGTGAAAACGGTGACCAAAAACTGCGTTTCGCTTCTGGAGTGCTTTGCGTGTTTCGCTATCATTTATTCCTGGCCTTATAACAGAGTTTAACATACGTTCGATAGTCAAAAGATGTAGATTCTGAAAACTGGTTTGCTACTTTTAGAATTGATTTTCTGATTCTGTAGCATAAGAGTTGAGGTCGCATTTCACGCTCTGAATGAACAGCCCGTTTCTTGAAATTCGCCGTGATTGTAATGGTAATTGTATGTTGAAATTCGTAAGCTGGAGACAATTTATAAATCAACTTTAATGCCGAAATTAACAGAGTCGATCTCTCAACAATTTATGATCAGAAAGAATGATATGTCACTAAAGACCTTCTATAAAAGTTTTTTTTTTTGCAACAAAAAGCGCAAAACTATCGAAATATTATAAACCCCGGCATTTTTAACTAAAATCGTGAGAACCTTAAGCAGATGCCGGAAAATCGCGCACTAGGCTGCGATTTGCACTGCACATGGCTATTCCAGCTAGTGGTCCTGAAAGGGTTGAAACTGCCGAGATTTGAGCTATCGCACGACTACTGAATCTCTGAAGCAAGCAGAAAACGCGTGGTCCTTAAGAGATAAAAATGATAACCATAGACGGGAAAGTACTAAAAACTGAGATGCAACGAAATTCGCTTCGGAATCGCAAAAAGTATTAGAAACTTCAGCCCTATATGTTCAATTTGTGCTGAGTTCCACATACTATAAAACATTGCTACAAGTGAAATTTCAAACTTTCTTATTAGTTTGACGTTTATTTCTCCATCACTAAAGCTTAGGGACAGTTATCAATGAAAATAACGATACAACAGCAAAAGAAACATACTCAGAACGGACGGTTTCCCGCTCTTTAGGCGTCGCCGTGACCTTCGTGTCATTCTCCGAACAGAAGACGATGACACTGGTCCGAATTCAGAAACCTGAATTGCATAAGATGGATTTTGCAGGCGATATATGATGAAGGTACAACAATATCGATGTCATGAAAGAGGAGAAAAAGCTTTCAACGCTCATCAGTCCTTAAGGGATGCGTCATGGACTCGACTACTTTGAACATCGGAATTCATTAAACGTATAGTTGGCTTTGGAATGAGACGCGATGGCCAATCGATGTATCAAGTTAGTGGTGCTATCCTCCCAGAAAGATCTGGTATTATTCTGCCGCCATTGAAGGACAGAAGGTTTAGTGAGCCTAGGCCGCGGGATCAAACCATCGACCACGTGTTTCTCGTAGTACACCTCTAACTATTGCTCCGCATACGCCCCTTCGTGTCCATGAAGTAGAAAATCTTTTAGTGAGCAAATAAAACTATTACAAGAAAAGACATCAGAAAAATACGAGAGAATCGAATAATCAGCAAGCAATTTTTGATATGAAATGGTACTACGCGAATATATGGTTTCAGATGATCATGATTAACCATTCATTCCAGCGTGTACCGAAAAGGATACATGCGAGTTTGCGCTGTTCGGATGGCTTACGAAGACTAACGCGACTCCCAATGAAAATCTGGCAACTATTTGGTGAATCCAGGTTCTACACTTCATCGTCACTAATTTTTTTCGAGACCATGGTCCCACCTGCTCTTCATCTCTAACCGTTGACAATGCTGGACGGTCTGCTCCACCCCCTCTGCATCTCCGATCAGTATGGGAACGTATGGGATGTATTATTGTATTATTTCAACTGGATTATTGTTGCTATTTTCCTATGTTGTGTTTGTGAAAATATATTGTAGTTATAAGTAGAAAGATAACAACAATAAAACAATCGAAATAATCCAAGAATGCATTCATGCGTTCTAATGCGGGGCGTTAGAGATGCTCAGAAGGTGAAGCACACCATCCAGTGTTGCCACGATTGGTGTTAGAGATGCAAAGGAGGTGGGTCCACGGTCCCAAAAGGGTTTATCATGGAATAAGACTAAAGAAGCTTCTGTGGAGGTATTTCTCGTGATATGAACACTCATATCTTCTACATAGTCGTCCAATGTTCCTGTCAGTAGAAACGGCCATCGTAGCGGAAGTGTTAAAATCAAATATCCTTTGACCGAAAAGACTGCTTATATAAACTGAAAAGAAACCTTACCTCTTTCATAACTCCATGAAATTCACTCTCCAGGGAATCACTATGTACATATTCAGGACCACCTCGGTAAGCATGCAAACCTAACAAGAAATTGCACAAAACTTCACCTGAAATTGAATGTAATATTTCTCATTAGAGATATGATCTTTGTCAGATCAATAACAGATAGGAAGCAAAGACCCACCGTAAGTTTTGGACTCTACCTGAGGGAAATGCAAGAACTTCTGAAGCTTTGCTTCTATCATCCACTGAATATCGTTTGACGCTAAACATCGTGGAATTCTAGTTTCTAGAAGAAAAACCAATTACAATCGATCTACAACATTAGTGGATTCACATGACTTGCACTCTCAAGTAATAAGTTATAGAAAAAGTCCTGTTGTATTTTCAGAATGCATTGAAAATTTTATTTGTGCACCGATTAGACTCAAACAAAAGACAAACTTATAGTCAAAGTAGTTTCATTCCGGATCAAGACAAATCAGCCATATGTCCGGCAACATAAAAATTCCTCGGTCTAAAAACTCGTGAACCTTCGATTTAAAGGAAATTTGAAGAGCAAATAGAGTTCTTTTTATCTGATCGCTTTTAGAGGTGGCATAATGTTATTAGAGGTGGCATACGCAGTGATGTAGAGTGATGTGCAAGACTTTCGCACCAGGCGGGACTCGAACCCGTATCTCACTCTATCCGACAGCGCGTGCTCTAACCCGTTGCATTACTGACGATCGCTTTGCCACCACTCTTTCTACGCTACAACGCATCTAGGTATCAGCAGCCAACCGTCAACGGTTAGCCCCAGGTGGGCGGCTTCAACATTAAATGCAGTCACGCTGACAAATATTGAGGTACAGATATAACATCACACCACAGCTAACAGCAGTCGAATAAAAAGAATTCCTTTTAAGCATCCAATATTTGTAAGCGGAACTGGTTCCATCGACACCGACCACTTGGGCCAAACCGTTGACGGTTGGTTGCTGACACATAGATGCGTTGTAGCATAAAAAGAGTGATGGCAAAACGGGAGTCAGTAGTGCAAGGGTTAGAGCACACACAGCCAGATAGAAAGAGATGTGGGTTCGAGTCCCGCCTGACGCGAAAGTTTTGCACATCACTCTACATTAGCGGATAAAATTTGAAGAAATTGCTCGATTTCGAGGATTTCTTTGAGAGTTTTTGCCTCCCTAAAAGCGCTCCATCGAACGAAATAAGTGATAGTCACTTGGCGTCAAATCCGGGCTGTACACGGTTGCTCCAAAACCTCTTCCGGGACTCCTAATGAGCCAAATCGACATTGAACAGCATTCAAATTCGTCAGCCAACATGCGGCAACTCATCGATGGATCTTCTTCAAATCGACTGACGACTGCTTGGCGATCGACTTCTTGTGGACGTCCCTTTCTTGGCATGTCCGCCAACCGGTCTCCTTCTTCATGGACTGTCTTGAGCCAACGCTGAGCTCTAGGAATATCGCAGATTTCGTCACCATACGCCTTACAGATTAATCGATGAGCCTCAGAAGCGTTCACATTCAATTTGTAACGGAACTGGAGCAGCAGACGAATGACTTCCTTGAACAGATCCATTCTGAAGGCTGTGTAGACAAATGATATGTCGTTCGATGCGCAAGAAAACGAGCTTTCTGATGAGCTCGAAATCGCCCAAAATACATGTGTAAGAATCTTTTTCTCAAACAATACGATAGAACTTTTTCTACAACCTAACAATAACACGACAAACTGGAATATCACAGGTTTACTAGTTTTGATAGCTCATGGGGATAACTGATATAAAAGCAGATGCTCATGAATGAAAATAAGCACAATAACCATAAGTAAACAATCCATAAATAAATAATAAATAACCATAAGTAAACAAAAAAATTAATTAATCACTGATAAGCAATAATCAATTAATGCAATTAAATAAATAAACAAGTGATAGATAGATAGATGATTATTTATACTATAATGAAATTTACGAAGTTTTGTGCACACCTTACTCGAAAAGTCATAAATCTGCAGGCTCAAGCGGGGCTTTTTCAAATTACTACTTTCTTCAAACCTATTCACAACATTAGTAGCTCCATAGGAGTTGTACACTTGAATGATAAGGACGGCGGAATAAGATATCACGACGTTTTTGTTTTGATACCACATGACAATGACTGATCTATCAATAATAAACACCAGTAAATAATTACAAATATAATAAATGATTGGTGGAGCGCCGTAGCCGACTAACTGTGATGCTCGTTGCGGCGCACGCGGAGCCGAGCTCCATCCCCTACTCTCTTCAGCAGTCAACAATAACGCCTTATGCAACGCCACAGCCAGGCCAATTGTCGCAACAGCGCACGTGGCTGCCTCAGCCAGCGGCACGTGAACTGGCCGAAGACTCCCTTGAATGCATATACCAATTCAACTTATTTTACCTCATGCATTTCAGAAAAAACGGTCTTTTCAGGAGTTAAGCACACAGTTGGAATCAGAAACGATTACGCTATCGAATGATTACCAATAGTCCAAAGAAGAAGCTCATCTGGCGAGAGATATGCGCGCTTGAGATAACTATGTGGATTTTAAAGAGTTATAAGGGGTCTTTCCGAAAACAGGTGAAGTAGGGTTGTAGCCAGAAATTCAAGCTTTCGAATGATTACTAACACTCCTATAAAAAGTTCCCATACTACGAATGAGATGGGTTTTTCATTTGTCGCCTCATGATGGACGAGTACTTGATTTTCCAGAGAGCCTTTTTTCTAAAGGCCTCTCCATTAGTCTACTAACAATCATGTGAAAATTGAATCTCAGCGGATCCAAATATGTACTTGTTTTTGTGAAGCCTTCCCACAGCGCTATAATAAAAGGATAAAGGATAAAGCTCTCGGCGTTGATCAATCCCTGAGGCATGCGCCATGCATTCCACTTGAATATTTAACTTCGTTTGAGGTGTTGAATGCACATCTGGCCTTTACAGTGACTCGCGGTGGCCTCCCACTGAACCGAGTCAGTGCTGCTTATCCTCCCAGACAAGTCTGAGACCTGTCTAGTACCAATTTACCGACACCGGAGGGATGGATGGCTTGGTGAGCCATGAGCGCGATATCAAACCATTGACCTCGTGTGCGACGCAGAGCACCTCTAACCACTGCGCCACGTGCGCTACGCGCTATAGTAGTGAAAATAAAATTAAGTTTTACATGAACCGAATTTCCGTGCATTTTTCGCTGCATTGAACTCTTCCTCTCGACCATCAGCAATCAATCGATGGCGTAAATCACTACGATTCAGCACTGTGCTTTTCTAGAAAGGCTCCTTTACTGCAAAGCAGCAGGCAAAAGAATGGCGCTTCGCACTGGCGTACATTTTTTGCCGGCTAGGGCGTGTGAGTGGTTGCATATCAATCGCATGAATGATCGATCGCATAGCGCGATTCACATATGATACGCAATTATTGTTATAAATTTCAAAGTTTTTTCTCCACTATGTAAAAAAATTTTAGATAAAACATGACTCTGATGCTCCAGGATTTCCTTTACGTTCATATGCTTTTCGTACACTGATTTAGGCTGCTTGATCCTAGGTTTATTATCAGATTTATATGACAATAAGAAATGTAAATGAAAGCTTAAACCTACAGAACGCTAGGACAAAGTTCTTCCAAGATCCCAATTTTAGAAAAAACCTAAAGGTCTCCATCAAGAAGAGAAAAAGTTTATTAATATAACAAGTCGGCATGTTAACGCGCGACGCGTGTGAAATAAACATTTATTTCTGCTGCATCAGCGTTACAAGAAGGCCTTTTCAAAAAGGGAAATATTTGAATTCCCCGTGATATGGGTTTCCAATCTATTACAAATAGTCTGATAGAAAGTCCTGCAAAAGAGTTCCTCCCTCAAGAAACGCTATCCGATAACGGAAAATGGTACTCATATGTTCGATGGCAATAAATGAATGGATATTCGACCTCGTTCGCTGAACAAGAATTTTTCATACGAGTGTTAGGAACCATTCAAAAGCTTAGATTGCTTTCCAGAGCAGCGTGGCCGTTTTTTCGAAACACCTTTCTCTAACACTGAAAAATCCTAGATAAAATTATGTTTCACACGAGCACGCTTTTTTTTGTCTCCCTTATATTTTGCCTAGCACTATTTCGATAGCACAAGTCTCGAAAAACCCAATAATGCGTTTGCTTTATGGAAAAGCTTTTTTGATAGCGGTGTGGGAAAGAAAACCATTGTGCTTTACACCGCGCTTTGTGCCTCGCCGAACAGAGGAGCTCTTTCTTTAGACTAACAGCAATCATTCGATAGCGTAAGCTTTGATGATTTCGACGCTGTATTCTTTTCTGGAACGATCGCTTCATTGCAATGTAGCAGGGAAAATAATTTCGAGTTTCACATATTGGGCGAGCTTGTTTACCGACCAACTCACGGCAAGGGAAGTGGGCGCGAGGCGACCGATTGATACCGGTCGGATGTGTGGGGTGCAATTTGTTTTCAACCTAAAATTTTTCCCCGCTCTCAAAGAGATTCCATGTAGAACGGTTGGCAGATACTACGTAATTTTCTTTATACATTCATATGCTTTTTGTGCTTACAGCGAAACACGAGTGATAAAAATGAAGACGCGATGCGAGTGTGAAACAAGATTTTATCTTAGATTTTAGAGCGTTATAAAGAGACTTCTTTGAAAACCAGCCGTGTACGGCTTTAGGCAGAGATTTAAAACTTTCGAACGGTCTTTACCAAGCGCTATGAAAAATTTTTGCCTGAAGAATGAGGTCGAATATTTATTTATCGTCGTGTCTTACATATAAGCATCCAGGAAAAGTAGCAGATAAACATACAGAATGATTGATAAATAAATAAATAAATAATTAAGCAACTAAACAAGTAAATAAACAAGTAAATAAACAAATAAACAAAGACACAATTTAAAAAAGTGCAGATATCTAAGTTACAAAAAAAACGCCAACAGGTAACTAAATATGAAAAGGGGTGACGTATTTTGCGTACATTGTGCCCAAAAAGTCAGAATTTTGCGGACGGGGCGGTTTGGACGACCTAATTTCTACGAAATTTCGAAGGCTTACGTTTTAGAATTCTCTTTGCTGCTTTCACTCGTTGTTTCGGGCTATTGTTTAAATGATCTGCAAAATTTCGTTTTTTTTTTTGTGAAATCTTACTGAGCAGATTTTGTGTAATCGCAGAAAATCTCTTGAATACAACCACAAGTTTTTTTTCAAATTAAATTAGATTAACGTAAGAAACGATCCAATCCTCACTTACTGCTGGACACCATGGGGTCGGTGCTGTTATGGATTGGTACGATTTCGCTCATCAACCATACAAAAAGACAGAATTTTGATGTTCCTACTGAAAACAAAGAGAAAAAAAATCACTGGCAAAAGCAAAAAAAAAGTGATAATTTGTGGAACTAAATTTTGCTTGGAATCAGGGCAGATCAAAACGAGTGTAGATCAAGGGTTTTTCCGTAGTTTTTCCCATATTTTTCCCACAGTTGCGGCAAAATATTTTGAGACATTTCGTGAGCTATCGACAATTTTTTTAAGGGTAAAATTGTTGTGATAAACATGAAACTCATTCAGACAGTTGATTCCGATGTCTCAGCGGATTTCGCCATCTTCAGAGGCTAGGAGGATCAAGTGAGGCGCCGTGGCCCGAGTGGCCGTGATGCTCGTCCCGCCCCGCTCCTCCCGCTCCCCCAACTCCCCCCGGCACTCGACAACAGCGGCCCAGGGGACGCCACAACCTGGCTATCCTCGAGGTTGCAAGGATTCGCTCAAGCAGTATTCTACGCCGTTCAAGAATAAGAAGACGAGAAACGAATTGAATGCTTGAAGTACTGAGATCCGCACAGTGAAAAACACTGTAATGACGGATCAAATAAAGTGCTATAAAAAAATGAAAAGAAAGATCACGTGAGCCCACAATGCAGTCAGCCAAACCCCTTTATTAGTTTGACAGAAAAGACCACCCAACCCAGATTTCAGTAGCATCAACCGCAAAATATCTTCCAGAATACTCATCGCTTTCAATGAGTCTTTCACTAACTTTGAGACAGTATTAGATCGTTCCATAAGTTTTAGCACTAGAATAATAAATAATAAACTTATTGAGCAGAGGTAATTGAAATTGCCTGGTTTTGGTGTCGTTCAATTGCGCCTTTTCTAGCGAATATTTTGGTATACAACTTATCTATACTTGCCTCAAGATGGAGCTGTCTTGGGGACAAATTTGTTTACTTCTTATGCACGAATGGCCCGTGGAGAGATGCTAGTGAAATGGCGCGCAAGATTAATAGAGCTTGGTGCGATGATACGATTGCGGAAAGGGCGGCTATGACGGGTTCGCGAGATTCAAAGGTGGAGAGAACAGTCTGGAGAATCAGTCGCGTTCGGGTTGTCCAAAGGAAGTTTGCGCGCCGCTTCATTGGTATTTCCCCTAAGCACCATTCGTTCATCAGTAGCAAGCGAGATATGCTCCTAAGACAGTTTCTTCTAGTAAGTATAGGCAGATTGTATATAAAAATATTCACAAGAAAATGCGCAATCGAACGAAATCAAAATCATGCAGTTTCATTTACTTCTGATCATTAAGTCCAAGATTAATTGCAGTAGTGTCAAAACTTATGGAACGACTTAATATATAAAAAGATTAAAGCTGACTGTGTTGATCGATCCGTGAGCGATACGCCATGAATTCAACGTAGTTTGAGGTGATTGAATGCATATCTGGCTTTGCAATGACTCTGTATGGCTTACCAATACATCAAATCATTGCTGCTACCCTCCCAGACAAGTCTGATTTCCAGTTCGTCGATCCTGCAGGGCTAGAAGGCTTGGTGGCTACGAGAGCAGAACTGAACCTTTAATCATCGCCTAATCAGTTATATGTGTTGCGGAGCACCTCTGTCTGCTGCACCACAGGCACCTTTTTATGACGTAGTATATAAGACTGTTCTGATGTAAGAAGTGCATTAGCAATCTATGTGATCTCTGCGCGGTTGATCTGCATTTAAAAAAACTCAGAGGTAGACTCACAGATAGCAGCGAGTAGATTTAAAAGTTGTTTTTCGCTTGATGCTATTAAATTCTAGGTTGGGTGACCATTTCTGCTAAACTAATGGGGTTGCCGTGGCCAACTTGTTTTGATGCTTGTCGCGGCGCGCTTAGAGCGGAATTCTCCACCTCTACCCTCTTCCCCTTTCATAACACTCTCTCCGGCAGTCAATAACGAACGCCTTATGGAACGTCACAGCCAGGATATCTTTTGACATTACAAGGAGACATGCTTGGCCAGTATTCTAAGTTGTTCAAGAAGAAGATGATAAGCGAATCGAATGCCAGAAGTACTGGAATCCGCACAATTAAAACTGATGATGTGTCGTGTAAATAAAGTAAAAAATAGAGGTGTTTTTCTGACTGGGTTGTGGGCAATCTAATCTTTCCAGGCTCTGAAGAAGGTGAAACCGTTGAAACGTCAGCTGTTTGAGTAAAGTTTCATTGAAGCAATCCTATCATCAAGAAGATATGGTTTTGGCTCATCAAGAAAAACTGTGAACTAATGGACAGTGCCGCAGTTAATAAAGAGTCGGTCATAGGGATTTATGAGACTTACTATATAGTAACTGTTAGCCCTTATGCTTGTCTTTTTTTTTGCTTGTTAGCTTGTTTTCTTATTTGATTGTTTTCGTGTTTGCGTGCTACTTGTCTGTAAACGGCGCAACTTTTGCTTCACATCCGCACCTATGCTACTGACATGATGATGAACAGAAATATTGAGACAGTCTTCACCAAGGCTTTTATTTTTAGCTGTTTGAATTCTCTGAAAACTCGTTAAGAATCGTCTGTCATGTTTCTGCGATAATAAACTCAGTCGCATCGCATTACTACTCTTCAATCTGTCGGCGTTCAATCATTTCAGCTGCTGTAAAACTGATATGCGCTAACGGTTTTGTTTTCGGTGATTGTTCTTCTACGATTAGAAAAAGAAAACAAGTTTGGGCGAATTTACTGCATGAGTGAGGCGTAGAAGAATCGGCTATTCAGCATCGGTCGAGTAGATAATCAAGTGACCGTGAACGAACATGCAGTTCATGACTGCTTACAACAATCTGGTAACACAGTCAAGAGCGCTGAAAGCGTGGAAGTCTAGCCTATCCGTGATGAAATTCAATCATGGTCATATCAGTGAGAAAATTCAATTGTGGCCATCTTCGCTTCAACGACTTGCCAGTAAGAATCTTTCCAAGGTTAGCAGCAATGTTATTTGTAAACTACTCTGGAACTTCTACGGCAACTCAGTCATATCGATAATTCATTATAAATCATAATTTATTGATGTTGAGGTTTATAAAAAGTCGGTATTTTGAATTATCATACGACCTGTCCTCCGAAAACGGTCTAATCGTGATGGAAAAGAACTTTTGGAGTCCAAGAACGGAAAACAACTTGTGTGTGTCGTGGATATTCTCAGTAAAATCCAGGTGGCAAATACGTCAGGTAGAGGAAGGCCTGAACAGAGACGACAACTGTTCGAGAACGAAGAAAGTCGCTGAACTGCTACAACTGACGACTATCAACTGTGGGCCGTTGTTGGGGTTTCACCTGCTTTCAGCCCGACAGACTGCAGGAGAGCTGAACATTTCCCATTCAACCCTTTGAATTCGACATAGTTTTTCTATTACACTCGTATTTAGAGAAGTTTCTCTGTACAAGACTTTTTAGCTGTACTTATGGTAGTATTCTGTGACTCGAAATTTGCTATTCTAACACTGAGCTCAGTTAATGAGAAGGCCTCTTCAGTGCGCTATAGCAGTCGCATTAGTATTTTCGGAGTGCATTCTATGCAATGTTCGTTATATGATTCGTTCTTTTGCTTTCCCACCTGTTCACTAGATTTGGTAGTCATTCAACAGCTTGAGAAACGGCTATCTCTAAGCTAGGTTTAATTTCCGAAAAGTCCTTTTTAGTGCACTTTAAACCAAGAGAGGGCTACGTCTAGTCTTCGCAGTAATTAGGCCTTTTAATCTAGCATCAAAGCGCATTCAATGATATCTTCTTATAGTGCACTCTAGATTTCAGGCGTATTTCATTGTCGAAATATCATAAAGAAGACTTCTACGAAGGTGCAGTTCTATAGAGGTCCCAATTCTCAAAGTACATTCCTATCAAAAAATTGTTGATAGTTATCAAAGATCGTATCGTATCAGTGTGCTATCTAATTTTTGATAAGGTTTTCGTTGATTTCTATCTTTCGTTCACTATGATGATTTTTAAGCACTTTATAAAATGAAAGAGTACTGAAACTAAAGGATTTATAACGTAATATTTTTTGCACGAATTGTTACAATTGACTGAATGCCAAAATCAGTGCGATTTCTCAGCAACGAGCGCTTTGTTATCACAAATAAGAGTTATATATGCACCAAAAACATGGAAGGGTGTATAGAGAAAAATGAATGCATCTAAGTATAGGAAAAACTTACAAACTTTTTTCCAAATTGGGGGAAAAAGCTCTATTCAAATAGCGGAATTCTCTGTATACTTATTAGTCGCGCTGTGCGCTACTAATTCACTGTTCGACAATATGATGTTATCAAGAAAAAGAAAGACCTCGAAAAATGGCAAAGACCTCTGCAGGTGACATTCACAAGAGCGGAAAGGTGGGAAATTTCTTCACCACGGTATCATGCATGAAAGGTGGTAGATTTTGTACGGGAACTGAATGTTTTGCACGATGGCCGGACCAAGTTGAAGCTCAAAGAATTCATCAACTCAGAGCCGCACCAAAGGAGACTTGTTGATGATGTTTAATGGACGAAATGGAATCATCCAATCCTTGAGATGTGGCAAAATGGGTGCAGCAGAAAAGTATCGCATAGACTGCAACAAATGAAACAAATGGCTGCAACGGTTATGTTTAATATGATTAATTAACTGGAATTCAGCAGTTGCTCTCCATGACAGAATGTGACAGCATACACAAAATTTCTTCATATCACAAGACTTCGCTCGTCCTTCTTTCTTCCTTTTTTTATATATTCGTCTGACAAAGTGAATGTTTGGAAACTCTTAGGGCTACAACATATTTGAGTTAAGCAGTTTATGAGACGGTTCTCTTGTGCTAAACCTCTAAGGTATCTCCAGTAAGTAGTGTCTTTTTTTCTGAAGAGAATTTCACATACCGTAGTTCCAATTAATGGCGCATTTATCGTCGAGGTCGAGCTTTATTTCGTCCAATGGAGTGTTCTTATAATAAGGGTACATGATTGCCTCTTGCTTCTTTGCGTGCTGAAGTCCCAGAGCATGACCAATCTCGTGTGCAAGTACATAAGGAAAAAAGCGTCGATCACTACAATAATTTTAACTTTTTTTACTTTTATTCAAGTTACGTAACTGATCTCTTGGTACACTGCGTTGTTAGAAAGCCTAGGAAGAAATAGGAAGGATTTTCTATCTGTGAATTGTATTCATCACCAATTAAGATGATATGAGAAAAAAGTGTGGAATAAAAAACAAACTAGTTAGTAGCGGCCGTCAGGTCTACCTCCCATGTCTCTGCGTCGTCGAAATGAATGTCTCCATTTTAGTGGCTCTGAATGTCCGGGAAAGAACGTGTGCGCCAAGATGTTCTTTCTCGGCGATGCGCCGTCGAACTTGAAAGTTCATTGAGTACAAAGTTTGGCAGAGAGTGCAAAGAAAATCTCATATTTTACAGTCTTCTTCTCTTGGAAATCAAATAATCATTGACCTATTCGGTGGCTGTCACAAACACTTATTCACAAGATTGATTTTGGGTCCAGCGGTTTGTTTCATATCATGTCCTCCCGATATAAATGAGTTAGGCAGAAAGTAAAAGCCAAAATTGTGACTTTACCGAGGCTTTTGTTTGATTTACGATTTTGTCGATCTTGTTCTCTAAATCAGTTTTGTTAAGGGAACTTCCCAACAACCTTCAAAGCTTAAAACACGGCTGAGAGAAAGGCCGAACAAGGGCCTCAATACTGCACTGAAAAACTAGTGAGCTACTTAGAAGGGTTGGGTTTGATGCTACCTCAGAATCTTGGTTTTCTTCGTATCTTAGCACTTTTGCGGCAACATGTCACATCGTACCCTGTCGTTGAAGATGAATCAGGAAAGAAAAAAGCTAAAAATTGTGGATCTAAATTTTCTCTAGTTTTTAGTGGTCACTATCCCTCGAATCGAAATGGCATCAACTAGTTTGATAAATCTTTTGATGACGTATTAACTTTCGATTATTGCTGTCAGTGCTTAGAAAATAGTTAGATTTTAAGATCTAGGATAATTAGCTTGTAAATATACGGGGAAGGTTAGTGTGACAAGAGAACTAAAGGACTAAAAATTTTTCCTTGAATAAATCCGATTAGGATAAACTGGTCGCGTTAGTGAGTGTTTAAAATGTTATGGGGTAGTGGGTGTATTGTACTCTCTAACTATCAACCTCACTGGCAATAGTGTGGACAAGTCAGTGCCTCACTTTTTGGGCGAATTTTCTAGCTATCAACATCATGTTATGTCGGAGGACATAATCGGTCAACGAACGGTTATTAGAGATATGGATGTCGTTGTCCTGTCGTATATCCCATCCGATGTGTGGTAGAGTATTATTTATCATCTTAAATCCCAGTAATCGACTAACTCAACTACATATTAATAAAATTAACATTGGAGTTGCATAGTGACGTGTACTTTCCCCAAAGACACTAAGACTGCCATATATGTAAAATGATGTATTTGCCTCACTGCTTCGGATTGGTAGCTCACAGGGTTCCTGCCCACGTAGTTTTTTTTATTATAGTTATAGTAGAAATATTAACTCTTCAGCCTATGTGGCGCAGCTGAAAGGTGAGCCCCAAGAGTTGTGACACCAAGTTTTGCCTTGCAACCATGATTAGGAGGTAAATCACTCATCTGATGTAATATAGTGAGAAAATAACATTACTGGAGGTTCATTTTGGTTATCCGGAATGTAATGAATAAACGAACTCCTGCGCTGGGCAATAACTTTTCATAGGTGTTAGTGACCATTCGAAAGGTTAAATCTCGGAGGACTGCTGTACATAATGATTACTTGAAAGGCCCTTTTACAACGCTTTAAAGTTCAAAACAAGATTATGTTTAACATGCACCGCGCGCTTTGATTATTATTGCGCTTATGTTTCACTGAACAGAACTCTTTCTTCAGACTACTAGTAATCCTTCGAGAGCTAAAATTTCAAAGAATTCAAGAAGTGTTTGTTTTTGATAAAAGCTTTTTCCACGCCGCTCTAGCAAAAGGAGCGTTTTATGTTCCACACACACGTGTTTCTCGGAGGACAGAGCTTTTCTCTCAAACTGTAAGAAGCCATTCAATAGGGTATGTTGCGACGATTCCAACGCTATGCTTTTTCGAAAAGATGTTTTTAGTCCACTCTAATAGGGAAAATAAGATTGATTTTCACATACGTCGCGCTTGTTTGTCGACCGGGATGTGTGCGTTGCCGTGGACCGTTCCGCGATCAATCGATCGCGCAGACGCGACCCACGTGTGTAATGCGATTTTGTTACCACATCTAGGATTTTTCTCTGCTTTGAAAAAAGAAAGTAGGTGGAACGTATGACTCTGATACTAAAAGATTTTCTCTTCGGATTAAGATGCTTTTTGTGCTTCCAGCGCATTAGGCGTGGTAAAACTAGAAGCGCGCGGCGGATGAGAAACATAATTTTATTTTGAATGCTACAACGCTGCAAAAAGGCCTTCTCAGAAAAGGGTTACTCAAGCACTCTTCCAAATCTAGGCTTTCCAATCATTACTAAAATGCAATGGAAAGTTTTTGTCGAGCAAAAGTGGTTGTTTCGTTATTCCCTGCGGTAAACCGAAATGATTCTCAATGGCCAACCTACAGGTAATTAGCATGTATCACTTACCGGGTATTGATCTCCATGAGCTCCCTCCGCCCATAAAATATTAATGTCGGCATCTTCTTGAGAAGCTGCTTCTTCGAATCGAAAAATCACCTGCAAAAGTGATCATATGAGCTTGGAGTGCACTTTCAAGTCAACTTTAGTGCTTACGAAGTAAAATCCAAGGTGAAGCGAAGAAGTTCATGGAAAGGTTGTTACAAAAGTAAAATGACAAAGTGCGCTTCAACTTCACTGTTGGATCCACTAATTGGTAGGGTTTATGCTTGGATTCATGAGGAAAACAAAAAGGAAACGAATCATTGAATTCCAAACTCATCTTTCCATCAGCATCTGCTGTTGATATCCGTATGCATTAAGAATCTAATGAGTTAGAACGTTAGCAATTACAGTGTTCATTCATGAAGAACAAAAGTGCTCACTGGCAGTACCAAATCAGTACAGGACAGCATTATCCAGATTCAAATAGTCAATCACTTAATTATATGGGTTAGCCTTTTTTGACACTTGCGCTTGATCGATACATCTTCAAAGCGATGGCTGACGTAGCGGCGATTTCGCATTTTTAAAAGTGTGGACCTTCTATACCATACCATATCTAAAATCAGTCACCATTTTTTAACATTTACTAGTAATTTGGTGCGAAAATGAATCAAAAATTCAGTGATTTTTGCATCAGACTTGCATCAGGTATGGGAACTCTACTTAATTAGATATGGCGTAGTATAGTTCGTCTAGGCTGTGAGGAATAATCTGTGAAGAAACGATTAAAAAAGAAAAAGAGTTTTCACAAAGAAATACTTTGTACAGTAGTTTTGTCTACTCATGCCGAGGCTTAGTGAAAGTTGGACTTTGGATTTTCCGATGAGCTAGAATTTCTTATCGCTCGTTTTTCTCAATGAGCTAGTTCCTGAGTTTTTTTTTTTTTTTTTGATTACCGATGTTGAGGCGCCCAGCACCGTGTCTACGCACCTTGACCCTGTTATCGGCCCACCTTCGCGATTTTTGCCCGCTAAACGGCCATGTGATTCAGCTACATGAGTAAGCTTTTTTCACGACAATCTACAAGTTGTACAGTGAATGGCACCGGTTAGCATCTTAAGCACGTGTTCTATCTGACTGAGAACCACACCAAGGTGACGCCGCCATGAATCAATTTCAACGGAAATACTAATACTCTCGAAGAAAAAATAAGCCATAACAACTAATTAGATATATGCTGAATAAATCTAGCAAATTTAACACCAATAGATGTATAACGGCGCATACCTTTGGTAAGTTTCGTTGATTAGCTTGTTTCGCCCAAAGTTGGAAGGCTTTTTGGATTGTAGAGCTTGAACCAGAATTGTGAGCAATAAAAAATTTGTCAAGGGAAACCTTGCAGCTAGTCTCACCGGATAATCGCTTTGGGAATGTCGTTCGTGTATTCGGAGACAAACCACTTGAGGTAGAGTTCATGTGGGCCGGTGAAGTGTTTCTTATCCCAATGAGACGTACTGGCTAGTGCTGAAGAAAGTTGTGCTAATATGACGCAAGGAAAAAGAACAGCTATAATTTTGCACGATATGATGAAATATTAAGTACTGAAATCTTGATAAATAATAAAGCTAGTCTTTATATTGTGATCTCTACAGAAAATTTTTCACCATAATATATGTTAATTGGATCGTTTTTCGGAAATTATGTTATCTATCAAATTATCACGATCCTCCTCGATGGTTTACCTACCATCTAACTAACTGCATGCGAGTTTTCCTTTGTGGAAAATTCGAGTTTACCATCATATTCCAAATCGTATCTTGTGCTACTGGAGTTTGAGGAAAACAAAGGTTCACTTCTTTGGGGGGAACATTCAAGTTGAAAGATGTGACAACTCCAATCCACTCCAATTAAGTGTAGTCCTATGCGAGATTTCGCCTTTGACTCGGGATAAACCTTGTCGCAAGTTGGCGAACTCCCAACCAATTTATCATATGTTGGCACATGACCGTGTTGAGGATGTACAAACACACTAACACGGCATGATTATTCGACACATGTGTAGTCAAGTAGCGTCGTATCGTGATTATACGAAGATGAGACAGTCTTTTTCATATAGATTTCTCTGAAGCCATTTATTGACATAGGCGTTCAAAAAGGGTTACATCTGCGCTTGAAAAAATGCATTTGTTTTCTGGTTTGAAATTGATACTTAACGATTTCTCACTGTTTTGTGACGAGAGCAAGCGGCATTTAGCGACTCTGCCGTTCAGTGCAACGTCTGGTTTTTAAGTTTGTTTTGTGTCTTAGTAGTTTGTTATTTTTGTAACAAACTGTAGATTTTTCGATGTTTAGAGGATTTGAGGATCTGGGACTATGTTAGGATTACGAAAGGAACTTTGCTCTAATGTCTTATGGATATGGGTGGTATGTGTGTTATCACGTACTTCATATTAGTAATGGGCAACGCATTACTGTTAGCACTTGGGAGTATATTGCAAATTTTGCTGAGTTTAACTTGGCAATTTTTGTACTTTCTCATTCAGTGAATATACTATGCTTCATCATAGCGATTTAGGTTACTTAGCGATTAATTGTCCAAACAGCGCCCTGCAAATCTTCAAGTGTAAAGAACTACTTTTTTTGGTTCGGCTCCTTCTTTGCTTTTCTTTCGATAAGCTATCAATTGCAAAAATCATGGTGCAATACAGCCAAGGAAATACTGAGATACGTGGAGAACTCAATGTTGCTAGCGAGCTAAGAGAAAGACAGCGGCCTTGTTGCTGCAGTAAGTAACACGTGAGCTTCCAGAAATGGTAATCTCGATTTCGAAGGCCACCTGAGGTTACGAGTTATGCTCGTATCTCGGCAACCTTTTTGTAATTTACATGAGAAGAAATTCCTCATACAGGCTCTAGCCAACAGCGACGTTTCTCCTAAAAAATGAAGTGTACAATCCAGTTCTTATAAAAGAATTGATGTTGTAGTGTAACTGAGAGTCCGTAGTATGATATTGTACAGTAAAGATATTTGTGGTTTTTATGAGTTTTCCTATACTTCTGCTTGCGGACGTCAATTTCTTGAATTTTCTTCTCGACGTATTGCTTCAATAGGCATGTCTAGACCAATTCCTAATGATTGCCGTCAATGAAGGGCATGGGAATCGTCACATTATGTAGTATACGGTAATCTCGCAATTTAAACACCCAAGTTTTGATTCACAAAACAATGGCTCTGCAGAGTGATATTAAGAGATGTCTGTTGTAGTATTCGATTGAGGAATTTGCTTTTACGCCGCCTCTTGGCACCTCTTTGTATATGATTGTCGCTAAATTCAAATGCTTTTCTACATGTGCGTACACATATGTGTTTTCAGACGTCTAGCAGGATGCCATTAACAATCAAAATGACAAAGAAGCTTAGTTTTTGAGCTCATATAGTTCATCATACCCACCAAATCTTTTTAATCTGCCTGTCGCCTTTTGAGTGTCTCTTTGAGAGCAGCGTGGTCTTCGAGTGACTTCCACAGTTTCTACTGTTAATTCTCCTGTTGGCTGAACACCTGCTACTTCCTAAAATTTACGTGGTAAGTTTTCTGGTTTCTTAATTGAACACAGAAACTCATAGTAGATGTAGCTATAACCTGAAATAATCGAAGAGCTTCACGGAATTCATGTAAGCTGGGCGCTGCACTGCTAAGATACCCGAAGCGATGTAAGTAGCTCTAGATAAGTTGAGTTTGATATCAACCAGACAGAAATAGACACTTCAGTAATCTAGTTGGAAGCATTGAGATTGTAACTGGGCGAACTATATGTATGAAAGATTTTTGTATTCGTCAATATTATGGTCAATAATATCTTCCAAAGTCGTTCAAACTCTGGGAGTTGAATACCGTTCCATCTATAATGGTTTACTTTATTACTGCAAGAAAAATGCCTATCTTTAAATTCCATAACTCAGCTAAAAAACAGCTATATTCACCAAATAATAAAAGTATAAAGGGTGAAGCTCTCAATGTCGATCAATACCTGAGGAATGCGTTACGCATGTGATTGTTTTCTGGCATCTTTGAGGTGATTGGATGCCTAGTTGGCTTTCACAATGTTTCGCCATAGCCTACTATCAACTCAGTGCTGTTTATCGCCCTAGACAAGTCTGGTACCAATCTATCGACCCTGGAGGGATAAAAAGCTTGATGAGTCATGAGCGCAGGATCGGATTGGCGATCACGTTGCGACGCGCACCACCTCTAACCACTGTGCCAAACGCGCTCTCACCATATAATGCAGTTTGAAAACTACACAATTTTAGTCCGCATTACTCCTAGCAAAGAAACGTCTACTTATTCCATTAGCATTCGACTTCCAAATTCCTGGAGTAGATTCTTCGAAGGTCTCTTATTTATGTAACTGAATGACTCGTCTACCCAAGTTTTGCGGTGCCTGTACGCCTTTGAATTTTCGTGGTTATCCTCCGTCGTCACCGCTGGTGATCGAGCCCCATATTTAATTTTACCTGTAACTCGAAACTCTTATCTTTTCTTTTTCTTTGAGCCAAAGATAGGGGTAGTACGGCATTCTCAGGTCGTCACAGCAAGCAGTTGCTAAACATTGTGGACTATACTAGTAGTAGCATGATTATAAAATATTTTTTTTCAAGGATTGCTGTGGTGAGCGGAAAAGTGTTAGTGGATTGAGAAAATATGCGATAAATGTGTTTGGTGGGGAGCATATCTTAGCGTTGTGCAGCGTTAAAAGTAAAACGTGTGCGTGCACTTTTGTACTTTTTATTATGCAATGTAGGACGCATGTGTTTCATTTTTTAATGCATTTTACGAACTTCATGAAACTTCATCACTAACGTAGTCGTTTCATTAGTTTTAGCGGAAATGCGACTGCAGATCACCACACCTACCATGCCCTCGTCTACTGGCAATTTAAGCTTTGGAATTTACTTGAGAGCTTCTCGGTGCAGCCACCATGCCGAAACTCTTAACTGACGTAGAGGATCCGCCTTCTATTCCATATCGCAGTGTGATTGAGAAATGGGTCTTTGTGGTTGTGTTAGAAATTGTGAGCTAAGCTTGATTGCGACTGATTATTTGTTAGATTGAAAAGCTGGCTTCTAAAACGGCATTCAGTTGTGAAGGAAGGTTCTTATGGAACTTATCGATTTGTCCATTGCTACTAGAGACCGTCGACGTTTTCCATCGACGGACTAATATTTTTGCTAAAAAATTTTTGTACTACCAATGCAATCTTCGTGTAATTACGAACATCGTTGCCCATGCTTTGATGTTATTTCAATTTGCTTTTACTCAAGTACTTCTATGTTTAAACTTATGAAGCAAAACTATGCAAATTTCTTATCTTGAGATAACCATTACAAGCAGCTTAAAATCATCGCAAAATGGATATCATAAAACGTTTGCAAAGGAAATATTCGAGCAGCAATAATCTCGAATGGTTTGCAACAACTTAGTTGACAGATTAGTGAAGTTTCTGAGATGAAAGGTCCCTAGTTTCGCATCGATTTGTCAGGATTGTCGGACATAAGAAAGTTCATTCATTGTGTACCTATATATAAAGTTAGATCAGTCTATATAAGTGTGCAATACAAACTGGAATTGTTAATATCGTCCGTCTCTTTCTATTCTATATTCGAAGAGGGTTCTTTTCTTTAGACGGAAACAAATAAAGAACAATCTCTTCCGCTGGGCAAGAACCTTTCTTAAGAGTGCTAGTAACACTCGAAAACTAAAATCTCGAGAGGCTGCTGTACGTGCTCGTTTTCGAAAAGGCATTTTTATACCGATGTAGCATGTGAAATAAAATTGTGGTTTACTCAGCGCGCGCTTTTACAATTATTTCGCTGGAGCATGAAAAGCATATGAACGTGTAGAGAAAATCTTGTAATATCAGAATCATACGTTTGTCTGGAGTTTTTTTGAAAGTGAAGAAAAATTCTGAATTTAGTAATAAACCTCGCACTACACACGTGAGTCGCGCTGGCGCTATCGATTGGTCGCGTATCGATATACGGCCATGTACACACACCAGCCCACAAGCAAATGCTCGGCGTATGTGAAACTCAATCTTACTTTCACTGCTACGATGTAGTGAATTTACTTTATGTTTCAGAAAATAAGGGCAGCGTTGGAATTGTCAAAACTTACGCTACCGAATGGTTACGTATGATTTAAGGTAAGAGCTCTGTCCGGCGTGAAATGCGCGTGTGTAAAGCACAGGACTTTCTTTTTGCTCCAGAGTGGTGAAGAGGCTTTTTCAGCAAACGAGCACGTCCAGCAGTGCTCCGAGGCTTAAGCTTTTGATTGATTATTAACACACTCAAAAAAAATTTCTTGTCCAGCCAAAGAGGTCGTTCCTTCATTTGTTTCCATCTAACAGAAAAGAACTTCGAAGAGGCTCCGAAATAAAGGACAGATCAACCATTTTCAAAGATTTACTAGAATTGAATTACAGCGATTGAGTTTTTTTCAAAGACCCGCTGGGGTGAATTTGAGCGTTCATAACGGGAAATGGTTGTTTGGATAAGTGAAGCTTATTGAAAAATCATTCAACACTTCGATAATGATGTTTGTGTCAGAATTACTGGAGTTATACGTCGTTCCACGTGAATTCATTCAAAATATCAAAAGAGCATTTGCAACTGATCTCACCATTGTCGCTATTACGTGAATTCTCGAGAGAAATTGACCTCTCATGGTTATGCTGTAAATACTATCAAACGAACGTGATACTGCGACTACAGATTGGTTGTTGTGCACTTGTATGTTGCTTCTAACAATGAACTTTTCCCAACTTGGTCCTCTTCAAAGAGTCTATTTTCAGGCAGACAGTGCATCTACGATCTCGTGAACAAGAAGGCATTAATTCCGTGCAAGCACATCTATATTGGATCGTGATCTAATTTGCTTTTAAAAAGACTTGTGTTCATTTTTATCAGTGCTTGCAAATTTTGAATTAAGAGCGCTTGACTATAGATGAAAGCTGATGGCACAGTGGTAGTGGTGCTGTCCATCAAAAATACGCTGCTGATTGGCCGCGCACTAAGCTTCCCACCTTTCCGGAGTTGAGAGATCGGTACCAGGGTTGCCTAGAATTTCATAGAGCTTTCTCCCTCTGATTCGCGGAATTCCCTAGCACAGCTACCTCAAGACTGCGATAAAATTGAGTCCATCGGCATTCAACCACTAATAATGAGGACAAAATTTCACAAAAAGCTGCCAAACCTATAGGCAAAAGTTCGAAGACCTGTGTGGGCACTGTGCATGAGAGAACGAAGCTGCAGCTTGAAGTGCTAGAGTCCACACAGCTGATGTGGATGGATCATGTAGGAGAAGCTTTCATGCAGAGGCCATTTTAACTGCCTAAGGAATTTTCTGGTCTTTAGAGGAAACTCTGATTTTCAGTTGCCGATCTACATTATTTGAATCAAAATTTTCCAGCGTTAACTGAACTATATTTTCTTATTTTCAAAAGCATTGAAAATATCAATAAGCTGTGCTTTGATTTTCGTTCTTTCACTAGTTGCAGTAAAAGTTATCGTTAGAAAAGTGTGTTAGTATTTCTTCGGGAAAAATGCGAAACCAGAGCAGAAAGTATTCACATCGTTGTGCACGAAATGAAGTTACGAATTGTTTGATATTAGAAAATTTTGTGAACATCCCAAAAGAGGTAGAAGAAGAGCAGACAAGGTAGTTAATTTTATTGAGTAAACTGCATTTTGTAGAACGAAAAATTTCTCCTACGATAGCTTGTGTATATTTAACTATGTCACTTCATTTTTCATTTTATTCAGTCTATCACAGTTTTTTTTTCCATTAAGCGGATCCCAGTACTTCTAACATTCATCTCGTTTTTCGACATCTCCATGAACGTCATGTAGTACTGGTCGAGCACATCTTGTATTCTCGGGGACAGCCAAGATGGCGCGTTCGTTATTGTTTGCCGCGGAGTGTTGGGAATGGAGATCAACCGCGCGCCGAGCGTCACAATCATTTGGCCACAGCCACGTTCTCCTTATTCTATCTAGCTATAGAATAACTGAAAAAGTACTGCTTTGTCGAAATTGATCTTCTTTGGAGTGTGCCTCACGGAGCGCATTGTGAGAGATCATTCCGCCTCTTCACGCTAAGGTTAGCAAGCGACTGGTCTCTTTAGCGACTGGTACATCTTTATGGTATCACACCGAATCGGTCAGATATCCACTTTCACTAGATTAATAGTACTGAACTTATATTTTGCTACTCAATGTGACTTGACTGTTTTTTGAGGAAATGGTTTTGGCCACGTTGTCATGTGAATATAATGACTCCAGTCGAAACATGGAGTAGGGAAACCGATAGTGGTTTCGAGAAAATTTCCCAAGTTCCTACACTGTCTTTCAATTTTCATGTATCACACTTCATCTACAGGAAACAAAATAATGTTGGCTGTCCCGACATGCGCCAACATAATTGACGTGCGTTAATGAATTGATTTTATGAAGGATTTCTAAGTAGTTGAAAATCGATCTAGAATTTGGTAAGGCAGTGCGAAAAATAACCGCACCCTTCACCTGAATCATCTGTAATCCCGTTAATCATCGAGAGAATCAAGGGGGTGTCGGTGAAGTACCTTTCATGTATTTGGTACATTTGAGCTGCCTAGCGGGCATCACGGGACTAACCCCTACCGTATATCACTTTCGATATCAATCGTTGGTATTGGCGGTTTTTTTTTTTGAAAAGTAGAATTTTCTGATAGTTCGCCTAATTTCGTCATGGATGACTAAGAGTAAAGCACACTTAAAAATAGATTGTCGTAGTCTGCCGTAGTATTCATGGTACCATGTGTTTTTCAATCAGTCGCTTGCAATATTTTGGCTGAACAAACGTCTAGAAGAAGCCATTAGCTTTCTTGTAACGCCAAAATATGGTCGTTGTTGGTCCATGTCTCCGTCTGCCGGCATCAACGCGACCTTACAGCTGACCGGCTAGGAACCCCCGATTGAGAAACATTAGTGATAACTGAGTTTTTACATGGCGAACAATCTTTTCAACAGAGTATTGGCTTTGATGATGAAGGCAGAAAGGAAAATCGTAGTTTTAGTGAGAATTCCAGTTTTGTTCTGATTGACAAGGAAGGTTATCGTATTCAATGTCAAAGTCGTAATTGTATAAAAAAAGTTGTTAGTTTATAGAACAGCTCTAAAGCCATTGTGATGGACACCTTAAGCGTTTCTTATGAGTTTGGAAAAATAACGAAAGAAAAAATCGGATTTTGCATAGAGTGAAGCAAGTAGTGCAATTATTGCAAAAAGAAAAAGAAATTTAGAACAAAGAACGCAGAATGATAACCAGATCGACTGAGCAGTCGTTGAAAATCAGCGGGAAGAAGTAACGATAGCCGAAAACAAACTAAAAAGATTTTTCTTTCATATAACTGTAATGAGTGAAGAGAGTGCAAAAAGGAGTACAGTGATGAACGCGTGGCCTCGGTTTGTAGGAGTAAAAAAAATGCAATAAAGACATCAGAATTCAGTTTTTGAAAAAAGTGCTCAATGCCACGTAAAACCCATTTCTACTCAAATTGAACGACTTCAAATTACAAAAAACAGAGTAAAAGATCTGAAGACTACTCATTGATCGTAGTGGGAGTTGAACAAGGGGGCTTGGATGTACCGTTTTAGAAAAGCAATTGGTGCAACTTGATTGAATCACGATTACAGATTATTCTTCGTTACCACGTCCAACATTCCAATCTGGTAACCATCTTGATATCAGCGTAGTTTGAATGAAAAGAAATAGGGTAGGTGCATTCTCCATTGCGGAAGATAAATGCGAGATTAGGAGGTCGTATATAGCGAAGAATTCGTGTTTGACTTTGGTTGCTATGCATGAGAAAGGCTTTTCGAGGCAAAAACCTTCGTGAAATGTACAATATGTACAGAAAATGGGAAGTAATGAGCCCTTTAGTACACACTTAAAACAGGGAATTCTGATAACAGCAGTTTCTAATCTATTCTCTCTGTTCGTACAGAGGATACCTGGGATTTTCCTGAGCTAGTCGATTCAATGTTCTTCTAAAACCAGTAAGAACAGAAGCAGACGAACCACGGTATGCTCGAAGTCCTCGTTGAACATGGTAGGAGCCGGGCAACATTGGGGCATGATGACCAGCAACAGAGACATGGCTAACTGAGAGCAGCACATTGCGCGCCACCACCACTTGCCCCACCGCATACGGCTGTGGGCGGATCCGGCAGCGTTTTCCCGGTTACCGTAGGTCAAGCGGGGCGGAGTGAAATTTCTGCATGGGTAGGTGTCATTTAAGATACGACATTCACTCATTCTTGGGTAGTAATTTTCTCTTCAATATTTGATTTTCTAAAGGAAAAATATCTCTTTGGTTCGATTCTATTTTGAAGAATTAAAAAACCTAGTTTTTATAAGATTTTCTGTAAAAGCACTGAACCGTAAAGGTGCTTTTGCGCCGTTTTCCAACTATGCATTTACTTTTTGATCAAAGTTTTCTATAAACATGGATTTCTCACTAGAAGCTAAACCGTAATTAAGCCGACGTTTTGAGGACATGAGTCGTTAACATTACCTGCTTATTTCTTTCGCTATGAACTCTTACAGCAAACTTGACTCGTAACCAAATTTATTTGTAAGCCAATTATTGTTTGGTTTCACGAAACATCTTCAGAAAGAGGTAAATCCGCTGCTGCAGCTAGCATTAATGGAAGCCCCTAGTAGGACAGCTCAATCTCAACGATGGTTCTCATTTTCGTACTTTCTAAACTTTCAACACTTTGATCATGAAAGCTCATGATTGAAGAGCGTTAGATGTTGTATTATTATATGGGTGATTCTAAACTTGATGAAAACAGGAGTTCAAGTGATGTTGGTTTATAGGAACTATGCAGAGCGTAGTGAATTTGTAAGCGCTTCTCCACAGATATATGAACTTCGTCCGATTTCTCTAATAGTCCACTAAAATGAAGTACTTTTGTTATTATTGGTGTGTGCCACTTCATCGTCACTGATCAATCTTATCTGGCCTGATTTCTCATCACGTTCACGGAATGGAAGGATCAGTACGATAGTATATCATTAAAGTGAACCATATCTCAACCATATGAATTGGTTAGGGGCTGGAAGATAGCATTTGATTAGTTTTCGATATGAATAAATCGTTATTGTGGCTTCTTAAGCGCACCAACTATCACATCTGTTACGTCAACGCTGGATGACACCTGACTCGAAAAGAAAATGACAACCTATTTGGCAGATTTTACCGATATACTACAGATATTGATCGGCGATTTTTTCAAAG
This sequence comes from Parelaphostrongylus tenuis, assembly GCA_019055375.1. Taxonomy (NCBI): domain Eukaryota; kingdom Metazoa; phylum Nematoda; class Chromadorea; order Rhabditida; family Metastrongylidae; genus Parelaphostrongylus; species Parelaphostrongylus tenuis. The sequence goes on along the minus strand of JAHQIW010004802.1, from coordinate 157,764 downwards.
GGAAACCCGTTATGGCAGTTCTTTTCGCTATCTGGTGGATATCAGCAAGAAACACGATTCGCTTGGGAATTCTATTCGACAAGAGCACTACTGATAGGTGTTGAGCGTGCTGTTAAAGATATGACGTCAGAGCGGAGTCAGCTTGGTTAATGACGAAGCGGATTCAACTCCATATGAAAAGTGTGTATCATTAAAGAAGTTAATCTTCATATATCCCTGCATATGTACACTAATACTACTGAAAAAGTGGTAACGTTTGTTCCATTGTAGTTAGAACCGAAATTTCCAGTTTCGCTGGCTTCTTAATTTGTGTTTTGGAATAAGCATATGTAGACGGCTTGAAACTTTTCAGACAATCTGATGGAGTGCGAGAAATTGAATTCTCATTATACCAGAGACAATAATGTGCTTTTCAGGGATATTTGTAGTTCAGGAATTGTCGAACACTGACTTCATAAGATTCAGATCAATAGTTTTAGCTGAGGAAACTTTCTTTGTTTTATAAAATATCTTAGAAAAAGAGGATGCGGTAAAATGAGTGAATTTCCAGGTGCACCGATCAACGTTCCTATTTTAACTTAAGACGTTACATTTGTAATTTATATGTTTTCACTTTCGTAGATAAAGGACGATTGGCCCAAATATCGGTTACAACTTTGCATTCGTCGGATTTTTTCCCATCCATATAATGGAATTTGCGGTCGCTTCATCTGAATAATAAATTTATTTCTACACAATAACACTTCTATTACGCTTGATATCGGCTGCACATCAATATATAAGAGTTCCTATAATCGACTCGACCGGGAGGCAATTGATCGGTCGCGCAGCGTGGTTTGCAAGCGCCGAGCGATTTTCCTTACTTAACTTTTTTCCCCAATCTGGAAGAAGCTCTAAGTTTGCGTTGTTCCTTCAGTTTTCCATGTTTTATACTTTAATTTGCTTTGGTCCATATACAACTCTCACGTGGGAAAAAACTTTGCAGTTGCAACGTGATTTTCTTTTCGTCCTTGCAGCGTTTCTTGGAGGCCTTTCTAGAAATCAAATTCAGTTTCAGATATCTTCAGGCTTTATGCTCTAAAATGTGTACTGAACTTTCAATGAAATGCCATGCATAGATACTAGCCAACTAAACACGCCAATTATAAAACGTAACGTATTCTCGCTGCTACAGTGCAGTGAGAAAGCCTCCTCAAAAAGCAAGCATAGTGCTGAATTTGGTGAGATTTGAGCTTTCAAAAATTAGTGAAAGTTGGAGAAAGAGCTCTGTTCAGTAAAAAAGGCTTTCAATTGATTGTGTATCTAGAGATGTACACGCCGTCTCGAGCGGGTTAAGTGATTTTTCTGTTAAAGTAACATATTGAAACATGTCATTTTTACAATTCTGAACAAATAGATCACCCAATAGGTTAACGGTATGCGGCACTTCCAACTCATCCATAAGAAAATCTCGGATCCCTCAACCTATCAGATCATACGGCAGTCTCGATCCATTCGAAAGTAACAAGAAAACATAATGAATACCGCTTTATTATGCATAGATGAGCAAACCGATTCCATCGAATGACAGGTCCATTCAAACTGTGTATATGTGCATATATATGTGTATATATATATATATATACATATATACGTACATATACGTAATATGTGCATATGAGTACACGTACATATATGTATGCATATATGTGTATATGTATATATACGAATGCACACATATACATGTATACATAATGTATATATATATGCATATATATAATATACTGTTTTCTACGAATGTCTCTCTGAACTTTGGAAATTCGAAAGGAAAAAGTTGTCACATCGTCAGTTCATTTCAAACGAATCATGAAAGATAGCATGTGAAAGATTGAATAAAGGAAGGCAGGACTTACGAAAGTTTCAACATAAAACTCAACAAGAATTGTGAGAATATGGCAGTGTGAGTGATGTCTAGTACTTCAGTACACAATAGGGAAGAGAGAAGAACTTATAGCACCGAATTCACCACAATAGCACCGATTAGGAGCTTATCGCCCTCCCGAAGAATGCTCCTGAAATGAGAAAGAGTCAAAAAATTTTTTCTCTTATCTCTTTATCTCTTGATTGAATCAGTTTGATCTGATAATTCAGTAGTGGAATGATCTGAATGAGAATTACAAAAATATTGTTTTCGAGTTTTCTCGAGTACAAATCACAAATACATAGCGGCTGAGAAGTAATGTCAACAGGCAGCTCTTTCTTTTCTACATCTTTTCTCTTTACGCAATATAGACGAGCTTCTTTATTCATATTTGATATTCATCAATGATCCATTATCGCCAAATTTCTAATTTCTGAAGATAAGACATCAAAAAATGATCGAAGTGATATTTTTTCTAGAACCTTAGACATCAAATATGAATTGAATATTTCTATACGAACACTTCTAAACCTATAGACCTAAAATATGGTTTTAAAAAAGCAAATTGGGATTATATTCGTACCTCTTTATATGTCCTATGATATTTTTCTTCTACAATTTCTTTAGCGTCACCTTGAGATGTCGACGCACCTCCTTCTGAAAGTAGAGAAAAAAAAACAGTTATGAGACCATTGATATACCACCTAAAAATCCAAAACACGGTAATAACTATAAGGTTTTATGATGCCCTGGTTATCCTAATTCGGCATTCTCCGAATGAGGTTCACAGAGTGTGCACTGAGAATGAGAGAAGAGATATGCTATTCTTTAGCTCCAAAAGGTCTCTCTAATAATCAAAATATATGCTATTGCTCGAAAAAGTGCAGTAGAGTTTTGTGAATAAGAAATATATTCCAGAAGTTGTCAATCAACCCTGACCCTCTTCTTCGTAGGCTTGAGTACGGTACGAACAAAAACCATTTTAGCCTACAATTTCTGTTCCCATTTCAGTGCTTGGCCTGGATCTAGCCGTTTAACGACTATTAATAATAATTTGTTGTCAAATTCAAGGTTTTAGCTGATTAAGAGACGCCAATAGGCAAACTAAAGGAATGGAATTATAGAGCTATGAGTAGTTCGATAGTTTGATCCCCCAGGTCTTAAACTCACTTAGTGCCACACACCTTCCGAGTCGGAAGCGTCAGGCCACTACAGACCGCTGCATTGGCCGATCATGTATCTGATCACTCCTGAGATGCTTGATGAAGTCGGATACATGAAGCATCTCGTAGAGATTGATAAGTGCCGAGAGTTTATCAATTATAATTCTATGAAATAGTACGTAAATCAAGTATATTTGAACAATCTGTGGAATATTTCGTATCAGTTCAAAAGACTCGCAAATCGTTTCAATTAAACAATCATCGGTGATTTATATTCATCGCTTTGTCTTACATTTTTAGTCGCGCTGCTCCTAAGAATTATTCATGAGCGGAAAGACATCTGATGGGGCAGTAAAAGGTCAACGCAAGGGCAATCCACAATGTGGGTCGACGGTGTACTGGATCGCTCTTAAGCGAATTTATGTTTTATTCAGCGATCGCGGAAATGATAAAGAGGACGAAAATTTTTGCGAAGCAAATAGATATCAATCATGATACACTTTGCAGAGAAAATTCACTTTCGAAATCAATAGAATTTCTCGGAATGAATTATCTTGAAGATTTCTACGGCACAAAAGGTCAATAATGTCGGCACAATGAACTTATTAATGAAAAAAGGAAGAAAACTAATTGATGATCTAAATCTGATGAGAAAATTGAAAAGATTTTGACTCACTCAACAAAAGCCCGTGGAATCGTGGGCTTTTATTTTAGATTAGCAACTATCTGGATGACATCACTCACCAACGTTTGCCGATGAACTACTGTACTGCTTCATTCTGTCCAAGGTTTTGTTCATCGGTTCAGCAACGATCTCCAAAAGGTCGTCTGCCCATCTGCCTGCGTCGTCTCTATCTAAAGATAGTCCCATATAAGTTTTTGAGATAAGCAGCGGCAAGTTTGAAAAATATAGAAAATCTTTCGTGGAGCGGTGAACTGAGAGATTCAACAACGTTGATGGTATCATCATTCATGTAAACAGCTTCTTATAATCAGTGATGAATCAGCTCACAATCCCAAAAACATGCACATGCGATTTTATTTTTCCAAGCACGAATAATAGAAGACGTCATTAGAGAAGGGAACAGTTTGAAAAGCAGACTGTAGTTTTGGAGGAGAACATTGTATGAGCAATATTTACACTAAAAATGTGCTGCATGCCTGACACTCAGCAGTTTCTGAACTTCTTGAAGATGTAATACAATTATAAGTGGAAAATTATTATATCTAGTGAAGATGTGACTACAGTACAAATAAGATTTTTTTACAGGGAGCACAAAACGTTGTAAATGGAATAGAAACGCACCTTTCGCAGGTCTGGTTGCCTGAGAGGTAGCACCACCAACGCCTCCACCCGCGGTGGAAGTTCGTGTTTCATGATGTCGAGATGACGAGAAAGTGTCTAGAAAAGTAAAACACAGTAGTCAAGATAGAGAAGCGCATGCTAAGGATGTTAGAAACAGCACACACCATAATCGTAGTTAGAGTATCCACGGGCCTTAGAACGAACAGTATCGTAGGCATTTCCCGTATCGGATGTGTATCCCCGTGGTGTAGAGCGATCGGGAGAACGACTAAGAGTGTCCAATTCCCGCTGTAAGGTGCTCAGAGCATCCCGACGTGCATGTGGTGTACTTGGTCCGGGACGGGAGCCATCCAGTAATGTTTGACTGGCGTACCTCCTCGGGGAGCCGACATCTGAGCGGCTACGATAATTGTAGCGCTTACTGTAAGTATCGGTGCCTTGGCGATCAGCCATTGAACGAGTGATATACGAGGACCCGGTACCAGACGCATGACGAGAACGCTGTTCAGCAGATCGACTCTCCATTGCTGCCGATTCGGAACCTGAGTAACATTCATGCAAATCAAGGGAAACAAACATTGTCACAACCACTAAAATTTGTTTCATGCTGCATGCTGAGAAGTTGAAATGTATTAGATATTCAAGCAAAATATCTACCTCTTGCTAGAGCCGATGCAGAGAGCGACCGTCGATTCGTGCCTAAAGAGCCGTACCCATCACCATCCATAGTGTATTTGAGGTAGTCGCCTGGCTGAAACTCACAGCATTGTATGTATTCGGAAGGCTCTCCACCATGCAGTGGTTCAGATCAATGTAATTTCAACGACGAGCATAAAATTTGAACGACACTCAAGGCCTGACACACAGAATCTGATGACCAGCTTTTCGGGTTATTTGATTTTTTTTGAATATTTGAGGAGTAGAGATCTCAATAATTCAACAGAGTAGACTTTGTTTTATTGTTCGCTAAATATGTGTAGAAAACTTTTACAGACTTGTAAACATTACTTTATTTTATTCTCCGCTAACACTCAAGTTTTTAAGGATTTCAAAGCAACATTCAGATCTTTGAAGATTTCTAATGGAAGCACAGCAGTAATAAATATCCACAATGCACTGCAAAACATCATCGTCTCCTTCGTGACAAAATTCGCACTTGTTTAGTCATTTCACTCTTTGAGATACAGGAACTTGTGAAAAAACGACTGGAAGTATTATGGGCTCTAAAAGAAACAAATCTGCGAAATTCACTAATTTATATTACAGGTAGTAAAATTGTTACGATCTGAGACTTGTTTGAATTTGAAAGTCACAGGTATATACAGCTTTTTATGAGTGTAAAATCACTTTTAATGTCCAGTCAACCTTCCTTTCCCATGTATGAGTTAACTCTTTAAAACAGTCTCATGATCAACATCGTAAGAGGCGCGCGATTTTCATCATTTAATAAGGAAAATCCTCTTAATTTTAAGAGAACTTTAGGTTTCTTTGTTTCGTTTTGATAACATGATTTTCGCCATACGATCAAATACTTTATGTTCACAAATGACCCTTGTCTGCGAACAAAACTCCGAATGAGGAAGGAAATTTTATTTCCGCTTCTACAGCACACCATGAAGACCTATTTAGAAAATTGGTATAGCCTAATAATTAGCCGAGTAAGCAATACAAACCGAATGTGAGACATTGATTGATTTTCGCCACTACAACGTAATAAGACCTTTTCAGGGATCTTGAACCGCCGATATATAGGCTCTCGAATGACTGTTACAATATTAGATAAAGCAGTTTGCACAACGAAAAAAGACTTTTGAAGGATTGAGAGGTCGAAAAGTCTTTCGTCGTCCGCAAAAGAGTTAAGATCATAATCAAATTATTTGTCACTAAAAGATAGACAATAGCAGTAAGTTGTTCAAATAGGGTGGGACGTATAAATTTTTAAGAGATGAAACTTTATTTCAGTAAAGTTTTAGAAATACTCATAGTCATCATTCGAATTTGTAAGCGAACCTAGAAAAGTTCTTAAACATACAGTGTAGTGCCTTCTTAGCGTACTTCTACGCGAAGTGCTGCTAATTTCTTCCAACTCTTGAGCTAGTTGATGTGCACTGGAAGTGTACCCAATTGTATCCGGTTGCTGATTATCTAAAACTGTTGATTATTAACTTTTCCATAAGAATATAGTTAGATAAATTACGTACTTTGTTTTCTTTTTTTTTGATACCAGCTGATTGTAAAATAACTAACAAAATTAATCAAGTAATATAAATCACTTTGGAAATTCATTCACTCACAGACGTGGTAGATCTTCGTGGAGTGGATTTCGTCTCCTTTGGTTTTCTCGAGAGAAGTAAGTCGCTCGGTCAACTCAGTCAGTGACTGCTGAATACGGCGTGAATCCTCAAATGTCTGAAAATTTTTCGGCTTCATGTTACGCTTTCAGCAATACTTCGAAGCAAGCAATACATAAGGAAACAAAATCTGATCAGAAGCAGTAGCTTATAGTATGCAGGATGTTGATGAAATTACAAAGAAAGATGACTGACTCTGTATTCTTGATCTATCACAAAGGTCAAAATTCATTTGAGCTCTTTCATGGTAATTTCTTTCTCTATGATTAGGGGCAAACAAATGTTTTTGAATGCTCTCCAAATATCACAAATTGCACATAAGCAAACTTCAAAATCTTTGAGAAGATTCGTCCCAATAATCAAATATAAGAAAAAAAAAATAAAATATAAGAAAGAAATTTGGAACAGATTACAAAACAAACATCTATTGGTAAATCTGCCACCACATGTGCGGTATTTAAGTAGACTATATGTTAGCGGAAACAAGTGCAAATTATTCTAAAAGACCAGCTGATCAAATTGCAAAACGACGAGAAGCGTACCCTTCTCTCTCCAGTTCTGCTAGCAACACCTTCTTTGAATCCGTCTACATAACCCTGTTTGAAGTCACCCTGACCAGGGTACTGCTCATCCAAGCGCGAGATCAAAGAAGGTGTGACGCGATCACCAAAGATTCCTGAATTTCCGTCCTGAAAATGTATATGATCCTCTTCAGAAAAGGTACAGTCAGGTATTGTCATAGGAGTTATGCAAATTACTAAGGTCTTGAGCATCGCCTTTTGCATTTTTGTGGATAACCTGTTTTTTAACGGTGACAAAATTACATGCTTGATATAATATTCTTGAAATGCTCTTGAAACAGTAAATGACACTTGAATGGCCTGTTTCCATGAAGTTCTCACGAATGTCAACATAACCATTCTTCTTGTTCTAAAGCCAAAGGACAGCTCTAGCAGTTCCTTCTCATGTAATCACAACCGGCAGTTGATGAACTTTGTAATTAGGAAGGTAAGTTGCCATCTTGTTACCAGATTTTTACATGAAGGCAGTGATTTACACGCCTATGTTTGAAGTTTTAGCTTCTGAATGGTGCTGCCTAATTTTCTACCACCCAGAGTGATATTCGTTTAGAAAAGAATAACTACACACTACATTGCACGGTAACATCCAGGTACACCCATTCCTTCGTTCATCCTCTCTGAAGAGTAGCTCTAATTACGAGAACTCTCCCGGATAGATTTGTGGATTCACTTTTTTACTTTATGGAATACTGTGCCAGTTTTGGAAATGAACGAAGTCTCATCCCTCAGAGTTTCTATAAAACTTTCCCTTTAAACGAGAAAACAAGTAAAAAGACGAGGACCTCGAAGATGAATATAGAAAACCAAACCGTCATTGTTCTCAATACTCAGTGATCAAATTATAAAACCTTAATGGGCTTTGAAGTATTTGAAGCATACCTGAAATAGCATAATCATCAAAATTCTAACCCTAAAAAATGTAGCGAGAAGCTATTGCGTGACGTTTACACCTTCTTCCCACATATGCCACCTTTTGCACGCAAGAATTGTTCGTAAAAACGCACACGAATGTAAATGCCCTTATCCCAAAATAGGATAGCAGACCTTTTTTCTTCACTTCGTAACGAAACAGAAGGAACTGTTTGTGAAGAGGCGTTATTTGTTCAAAATGAGGTCATCCGCTCTCGATTTATTCGTCGATCATTGTCGAATTCATAAGATGACTGATAATTGGATACCGGCCAACATGTAATCATATCCATCTATCCGGTGACTATTTATCACGCTAGCCGGTCCGAATTTGTGTCAGTACGTGACCGATGAGCCAGAGATGGTCACATGCTAACAAAAACAAGCGCAATCGGAAAGACGGGTGATTCTTCAAACTAGAAGGCCAACGCTGCACAATAGGGACGCAAAGGAAATTTTGTTTTCGAGGAGACTTAATGTTTGTACAGCCGTCTTCATGAGCAGCGTTACGGGCTCCAGTGCATAATGTTTGCTAGTCGGGGAAGGTTTTCATGTCTTGAAAACTCGAGATAGTCAATTTGATGATTTTTATGATTGTCGTCGCAGACAGTCGTTGGCTACTGTGGAGGGATACTATCGAATGGGTATTTGACTCCTTTTGACTCAGATAACTGTACTCAGTGACGGGCTGATCGCTATTTATAGCAGTCTGATATCTACGAGCGCTGCAATTATGATGAGATGACAAATGAAACACTACTTTCGAGAGAAGTATGAAAATTGCTAGAAGGACACTTACGACATAAATTACAGTGAGCTACTCCTACTCAAAAATTATTATGTTCACTTTCCAGCTACACCACAAAGTAATTCTCGAAAACGATAATGATGAGGTACATAGGGGATTTCAAATGGATAAAAACTCATACGTTCTTCACACCAGCAGTTGTGCTCGAATTTGTTCGGTTATATCTTTTTAAGGTCTCTAGAATTGATAATTATTTATTCCCACGGATCCTCCTCTTCGCGAAATATTTGTCACGTTAGTCGCGGGGGCACATAGTGCGTCCCCAGGTGATGGAGAGGGGAATTATACATAAACCAAAAACGACTGTGAACTTTCCGGAGACGCAAGGAGATTCAGGAGATGAACTCTTTGTTACTGCAGCGCTCGTCCGACGGATCTTTAGTTCCATGATTCAAATTGGTCAAAAGCCTGCAATCAAACGGTTTGGAATACATGGGAGGCGGAACAAAGTCGCCTACAACAAATAGGCTCCTCCTGCTCCTGCAGGAAAGATTGATAAGCTACTCCTGTGCACTGAACCCCACGTTGAGAGCTTGGCAGGTTATACGTTGAGTATCAAACGTAAAAATAGTAATAAAAAACGGGTCTTGTTCCTTTGATTCCGAAAGCCCTCCGTACGGTAGCGTCGAGTAGGACGAGCACGGAGAACCTGCTAAAACTGAGGGCCAAACTAGGCTGCCAAAAACTAAAACGGATTGAAGTGACTATCTGTACCTCTAACGCATGTACATGCATATACTTGCATGCGAACCTTCTCTAGAAAATCTACTGATGCAAGCAAGAAGAACAAGGTGTAACGTCATTGGTCTGGCTGAGACGAGAAGACAATACTCATTTCATGCTGTCTACAAAACCGCAGAATAGTCTCTTAGAACATGCGATGGTAGAGGAGTCGAAGACGTTGGCATTCTCGTAAAAACGAGTTTAAGCACAAACGTCGGTTCATTCTAACAACTAACAACCAAATCAAACGATTTAAGCTGGAACGATGTGGAGCAATGTCGGTTTTGGCCACTTCTGTTGCTTACGCACTAACATGACGCATTAAGACGAGACGAAGTCGAAACGTTCTATATGGACGTTCAGAGAGACCATACACTTTTCAAGGTCGTCGTTGGAGATTCACAAAATCGAACCATAGAATAACGCCTGAAGATCGTCACATTGAGATCCACTAGCTAGAATGAAACGAACAAGGTGAGAGCCTATGCGAGGTTATCATGACGACCAGAACCAATAGTGGGAGCTCACAATTGCCAAAGTCCCGTACCATAACAAAATATATTACATCTTAGTATCAGGTCTTCACATAAGTTTTAGCACTAGAGCGATAAACACCGAATTCAATCCAGAAGTAATTGAAATTGTTATACAACTCTATTCAAATCAAGGCCATCAGCCTGAACACATTTCTGCCATCTCTCAGGCTTCAAATCAGTACCGCTTTGTGTAGAATTTTTTAAGCTTTCTTTTAGTTCCAAATATTTCCACACTTGCCGCATCTGGCTCCATAGCGTCATGGGGAAACTTAGAAGAATCGAAATGCTGTTCGCTTGGACACAAATCCTTGAGCCTTTGCATTATTGATTTTCTCGAAGGCGATCTGTACAAGCTGCCCCAATTCGTACTCGTAAAGCAGCAAATAGCGATAAAGGCTTTGTGAGCGGAAAACTCAGGAAGTTCCTCACAGAGCGGTATTGATATGTTGTTTGAAAGATGACGGAAATGAGTTCGAGCTCACAGCGCACTTTGAGTAGTATTGTTCGGCAATTTTGATTATTTCTGTATAGTAAGTTTGGTGTTTATAGCTCTAGTGCCAATATTTATGATATCTAATAGATCGAAGACAATTAACCGATGTCGCGGCTGTTCCTAGAATCTCATATGTCAATAGGCCATCGCTTCCCTCGCTCAACATTCTATTTTTCGCGAAAAGGAGACGAAGCCGCCAAGTTCAAACAATGAACTCGCAAAACTACCATAAACTGGAATGTATTCAGATCACTAGTCGGCTCCTGGGAATATGCCGTCATTAAAATCGTCGAAGAAGAATACGACCGGCTCACTCAGCATCTTCACATTAGCGTTATGAAAGCCGAGAGTCGTAAAATCACAATGGCGCTTGTCCCTACAAACACTCAAGCATACACGTCAGCGTGGAATCGCACAAGCTACAGGCAATCGAAAAACTCATCTCCGAACTTGCGAAACGTTGTAGATAAGCGATGAGAGAAGATTTTGAAGCAAGAAGAGCAGCAGTTACATGCGAGACTGCACAAGCTGGAAAAAGCATTCGCAAAGCCTATGGAACGCCAATTACAAGACCAACATAACTGCTCTCCGAAGCCACAAAGGGACCATTACAGCTTCCTAAAAGGCCTCGGAGAAAGTCATCCACTATTACTACTTGGATTTCTTCAATAGTTGTGGCTTTTTTATCGTCATATGAAATAAAAGAGGACAAATTTAACGTTCCATGGGTTTTTGTTTCTGCACTTGTTTCGTTGGTGAAGAATTGAACAACCTTTTTTTCAGATACGATAGGACTGAAACCTTTTGAGGGACCTCTCACGAATTTTCAGCAACGAACTGGCTCGGTTTTTCACTCATTACCTGTCACACCAATGGGAATTATTGTCATTCAAAAAGAAAGATCCTCACAACATTGGCAACTATCGCCCAGTCTGATTGCTCCATCGTCTATAAACTCTTCAATCGAGTCTCCCTGAACAGGATTAAGAGAACACTGAACGAAGGAAAGTCGCACGAGCAACTATACTTTTGAAAGGGCTTCAGTACTACAGACCACACCACACATTAAAAAACTCATCGAAGTTCTACGAAAGTACAAGAAGCCACTCTGACTCTCGATTCAATGAATGCCTTTGATTCATCTAAAAGAAAGGGAATAATATAGAATTGGACCGCTAGTGCGTCTCTGCGTGGCATATAACGATTCTTCTTGAGCTATATATAGATGTCGCAATCAAGATATAGCCATTATGACAGGTAACTACCGACGTATGAAGAGGAGTTCGACAAAGGGTTGCCATCTCGCCCAAATTATTCACTGCCACCATTTGAAATGTCATGCGAACATTAGAATTGGACAATATGGGAGTGAAAATTGACGGTCGACAATAACACCACTTTCGCTTCTCTGGTGACATGGTTTCAGAACGCCAAACATCTGCCAGGCGAAACAAACGTTGACCGATTTCGACAACACCTGAGAAAAGATTGGTCCTCAGTTGAATCTTATGAAGACGACGTTTGAGGAACGGGTTGTTTTCGAATGCTCCATTCACGCTCATCGGAATGAATTTTCCAAATGCTCCAGTAACGTCTATCTAATGCGGGAAATCAACATTATAAACGATCTAACCCCGGAGTTGAGCAAGGAAAAAAGAGCGTCTTGGAGAAAGTTTAAGAGCATCGGATGTAGTGAAGAGAACTAAGAACAATCGACTCCTTTTTAACTCAACAATTGTCCCTGCTTAATGTATGTGATAAGTGGTAAGAGGCTTTGGCAGTAGAGCAATAAGCACCAAATCTAATAACCATAGTTAAAATTGCATGATTTTGGTATTGTTCAATTGCGTATTTTCCTGTGAACATTTTGGTATACACTTGCCTATACTTACTTTAAGATGAAGCTCTCCTGAGAACAAACTTTCTTGCAACTCATGCACGAATTGCGCGTAGGGAAAAGTACTAGTGATGCGGCGTACAAGATTAATGGAGCTTCCTAGGGATGGTCTGAGCGCGACTAATCGTTCAGACTGTTCTTTCCAGCTTTGTACTTGGCAAACCACTTCTTAGCCGTTCTTTCTGCAACCATATCATTGTCCCAAGCTCCATTAATCCTGCGCACCATTTCACTAGCGTTTTCCCTTATGCACCATTCGTGAATGACTAACAAGCGAACTTGTTCCTAGGATAGCTTCATCTTAAAGTAGTTGTAGACAAATTGAAGACCAAAATGCTCACAGGGAAACACGCAATTGGAGGACACCAAAATCATGCAATTTTGATCACTACTTGTTATTGAATCTGGTGCTTGTTGCTCTAGTTGCGAAAATTACCAAAGGAACTAATATCAGAAACACAGTAGCTACGTGACAGGATGAAAGATCACATGGCGTTATTGATGTTAGGGAACCGTATCTCGCAAATGAGAGAAAAAACGGATGCGAAGCTCCTACTACGTCTACGATCGAGTTGAAAATCAATTTGCTGTTCTCCACGTACTGATGAGCAAAACTCGTTACCGTCTGAATTCATCGGGATCAAGCGCACCACAGGAGGACCATCTACCCGATGGCCCGATTTCATCACGATAAGGAAGAGATTTTTGATGCTCAACGAGTTCCTAGAGTGAGGACGAGCCAGTGCGCCACTCTTGCACGCAATAGGGAAAAGTGAGTGCTATCGATGCTCGCTCGAGTTATTCAACGATACATGGGACAACAGATGACATAGGTGATTGTCTATCCTCTGATGATTGTAGTATGACAACTGCCAGTAGAAGGAGAGATATAGCTCTTTCGACAATAATCAATTTTTCGGTGGCGCTCTATGCATCTGTCTTATCATGGATTAATTGTGCAAATTATTGAATGCATATCTCTCTCTCCACAATGACGTGCTGCAACCTACCGATGTATTGGTGAGTATGGAGCGTGAGATCTAATCAGTAAACAGTCAGATATGTTTTGCATGTTAACTCTTCATTTCGCTTGGGTACATATGCGGAAAGGTCTGTTATATATGTGGAAACCTCACTTTGTATCCCTGCATAAATCCAGTCGAGTACCCTCCACCAGTGCCTCTTTGAGCTAAGTTGTGCATCGACGTTGACATTCCAGTAAGACCAGCGTCCCTAAATAGATAATCCTTCGAGATCTAGATGCTACGACATTCTTTTTAGCTTTTCGTTTGGTAAACAACGCTTTTGAAGTATTAGTAGGCGTAGACGCAGTTAGATATCAAACAAAATTTTTGATATGGATTTTACGACAAAATAATTTTTTTACACCTTCTGTAGTGCATAATAGCTATTGAAATGAATCATTAGAGTTTTGAAAGTGAGGTGAACGTACTTGAGGCCTTTTACATATCCCTCATGGAAGCGGTCATCTCTGCCACCGTAGTCGTCATCCATTCGGCGTCGAGCAGCACTTGCCGATCCAAGTTTGTTTGCATCTTTGTATCCTTTCATGTAACCATCCTCAAAATCGCCTCGAGCTAAACCGTAGTTATTTCTGTCGTTTTGATAGAAAAACAGACTTTTGTTATAACTCCTCTGCAAATCCTCTTAGCCAATATTAAGACATTAAGATGAACTTTGTTGTTAAGGTGTAGATAACAAAGAGAGTGAATGGCTTAGAGATAATTTGAATAACTTCAATGAATGAAGTTATTTCCTGAAAGTTGACATCTTGGTGAATCTCTTAATTCTAGAGCTTTGAGTGATTAAGTCAAATGTATCCAGCACCCCAAACTACAAATAAGGAAAAGCTGTTTTGTTTCAAATGCGTCTAAGATCTGAAACTCGCAATCTGTTTTCAAGTTATGGTGATACTTGGCTGACTGGGTAACTGTCAACTTGATCCATTCTAAGCTCTACTGAGGGCAAAAACACCAAAGCCTCAGCTGCTAAGATAAGATTGTCTATCGGCAAAATCGCATCTTTCCATTGGGAAAATGATTCTTTGAGCAGTACACAGGCCGATAGTAGTCGGTCTTAAGAAATGAAAAATTGAGATTTGCACAATTGCTTAAATCTTAGCGTATTTGTAGTTGTGGTGCTTATCGCTCCTTTCTATAATAAGAAGAGGCAGTGAATACAGTTTTGAACATTATTTGAGTATATTTTCATAGACTGTAGCTTCATCTTGCCTAGGTTCATTAACCATTAGTTATTCAGAATGGAAAATTGAATTGTGGTATGAAAGTGTCAACTAATCGGGGCATAATTCAATTTGAGTGTAATTTCAGACTTTCATTCCGACTAATTTGTATATCGTGATAACTTTGGAATCAGTTCAAGTTCAGATACTGTATATATGCGGAAACGGAGTCGCACATTTTGAAATGATGAACAGATTCCAAAATTGCTCGCTCATGATTTGCTGCTACTTCGTAACTCATCACGCAGCCCCATCCTAGCACGTGCATGGGGTTGGCGACAGCCAACACATGCGAGATGTGAGGGAGAGTGGTTCGACATCATCACTGAGCAGTGGTCACCCATCTACATCTTAAAAAAGGTGAGCCATAGAAAATTTAATAGCTTTGTAAAATGATGATAACAGAAAAATCGCGTTCACATGAGCTTCGCCTTAACGAGTGTTTTAGTGATTCGTAAATGCAGATTTCCAGATGAGGTCACGACAATGTGTAAATTTCGAACTCTCTTTATATCACCATAAGGGCACACGTAAGGTCTACGATGTGCACAAGTCGTTGATTTAATTTCGTGCTTTGCTAAGCTAAACATCTTAAAGTCAGTAAATTTGTACTACACTTGTTTGAGAGGAAAAAAAACAGTGACTTGGTGCCATACCGCTCATTTCGAGTGCTTTCTTGACATTACGCTCAAAATTCAGCATGCCTAATAATTATTTTTGATCCATGGATGTGGACTGCTATGGGCATTTATGCAGTGCAGTACACTTATGTATTGTTTCGGCATTGCAGCCTCATCAGTTGCACAGTGCCTTTCGTCTTAGCCAATCGCTTTTGGGGGAATCCAACCTCTTTACATAGAGGAGACGCAGACGTGCTATTCACGCGTGCCATGAAGTGAAAGAAATCACTAATTACGCAGTGTTGTACACTCGAGTGATCGTTTATGAAATACCATGCCGCTTCGAGTATTTTCTTGAGATCAAGCTCATAAATACTGGCTAAGAGCAATCGAGTGTATAACTCTGTCCATTTAGTGATTTCTTTCACTTGAAGGCACGCGTAAATATTACGTCTACGTCTCCTCTAAGTAAGGGGTTGGATTCCCCCAAGATGGATTGTCTAAAACGAAAGGCACTGTGCAACTGGCGAGGCTACAAGGCCGAAACACGTGTATTGTACTGTATTAAGTGCATAAAACGGACCACATGCATGACTCAAAAACAATCATCAGGTATAGTGACAAGGTACATCGGTTAGCCACCACAGGTCACTGTGAAAGCCACATATACATTTACTAACCAATTTAGCAGACGAAACGCTTTAGCAGTCAGCATAAAACTTACTAGAATAACATATAGATCGTATGTAGCAAACGACTGGAGCTCAATAGAACACAGAATGTTTTTCAATTCGTCCGTACATAGGTTGATTCTGTCAATTACCATGATTTCAACTCATGCGTTTTACGGAACATTTTGCCGCGGCAAATGAAAGCTCAAAGTGAACAAATTCGATGAAAAGAATTTTGCAATATTTGAATAAAGGGGCGGAAATGACTGTAGTAGCGATGCCGCTCATCACAACAACTGCGGCGGTTCAATACTGTTCGAGGGTCACCAAGCTTTTCGTCCTTCCGCCGGAGTAGAGAAATTATCTGAGATCGGCTAAGTCTCTGCAGTCTGAGTGGGAACGCTCTAGCCCGCATATCCTAGGATTTCAGAGAAAATCTATTCGACCAGCATTCAACAACACTCATCGAGACGAAGAAAATTCTTAAGCAGTAGCCGATGCCACGCGCGAATACTTGGGGAGCCTGTGGGATGAGAGATGCGAGGAATTTAAGTGAACGCAAGTGCAGCGATTGAGACAGTAGATGTGAAGGCGGGACGTGTAAATTAAAAAAATGTATGTGCATTGTCGCTTAGGATGGAGATAAAGAACAAAATTCCAAAATAGTGCGCCTGATTTCTGAAGTCTAATCTATGACTTGGCATTCAGACTGTTATAGCATAATGGACAGAAGTTTAAGCGTTTGATATTGACCAATTACTGCGAGGAGAGCCATGTATTGAACTTTAGTAAGCATCGCAGAGGTGGTTATGTATCTAGCTTGCACAATGACTTGCTGTGGCCTACCGATCTACCAGCCCGGCGTTTTTATCTTTTCACACACACTTGATACCTATTTGACGACTACGGAGTGATGGGTGGCTTGATGAGCCCGAAGCCTGAAATTGAACTAAGCATATTTATCATTAATGTATTGTAGGGCATCTCCAACCATAGCGCTACACGCAGGTGCTATGATAGAATTGTTGAGGAATTCAAAAGGTAAGAAAAAATCGCTTAAATCGTACTATTTTGAGTGACCTAGAGTCAAACAGAATATGTGCCTAAATACTCATAAAAGGCAGACATAAACGACTCAACAGAGCAAACTTAGAACATCATATTTCATTGAATCGCTCGAAACAAATCACAATTGTTCGTATTTAATGGAATGTCGAACAATTTTAGAATAAACCTGTTCACCCATAAAAGGTATCAAAAAGGTGAATTACTGAAGAGCTAACATCGTTGGTGGACGGGTTTTCAGGAAGTTCACCCATAATCCCAGTCATCTTCTGTATAGTTTCATTAGTGAAATCGTTCCCAACTGCCATGATGGGAGACCAGTCGGGTCACGATAATCATCGGTTGGAGGTATTGGGGGTTGGTAATGTTCAAATTTCCGGTTCTCTTCGTTTTCTGTTAACAACAAACATGCGGTTTTCAATGGGCCACGCCCCAGTTTATGCTATCGCCATTCCATTGTTGATTTCTCTCTGTATCAATGGTGGTGGGCGGTGGAGAGACTGCAATTGAAAATCAACATGGCGGAAATTTCGTCTGTATGGCAATGGAATCCATACAAGAGCAGCTCATTAGCCATTTGAAAGTGAAGTTGGTTTCTCGATAACTGTTCGTAAACTGTCAATCAATGCTGTACGTTGGGAATTCAGATACCTATGGTATTACAGAAGAGGCTTTGTTGTAAAACTCCAATATAAGTCATTCTTTCAATATCAAAGCTTATATTTCAGAGATTCTGAGCGAAGTGAAAACTTTAAATGTCAGCGATATATTAGGGAAAACCATCATGACATGGAGGACAAAATTTGGTTTGTTCATTTGCTTTCGCTTTCGAAACACGAGCCGTCGAGTGATGAAAGGGAAAGAATTATGTATAATTGACTCTGCAGAATCAGAATTTTGTTCTAATGGAAGAACAAAGCTTTTGCTCAACAGGCAAAGATTTGCAGATTCTGGAATTTTTCAAATGTGGTTAACGAAATTCACTAAGAAATGAGATATAATGATTAATTCATAAGCATTCACTTCCTTTGCACTCCTATAGAGGTCACGCCTTCGTGCAGGTGTTAAAATATACTATGAAAAGCTAATGTTGAAAGGAGACATGAAAAGGACTCACTACGGCCATCGACGGCACCACGCATCTTGTCGAGTCGCGATTCAAGTGAACGGAGATTCGCCTCCATTCCAGACTTGTCCTGAACATACAGAAATTACACATGCTTCCGCAAGCAGTGCACTATGAACGAAGCACACCTCCTCCAGAAGCGGCACGTGCTGTCCATTTGTGACCATCCGGCGATGTTCCTTACGAGTACGATATCGTCTAAAGCAAATGCCAAGAGTCAAAGCGAGTTAGTGTAAAGGCATATCGCAGAAAAATCTGATCATGCTTTGAGAAAATTTGTTAGAATCAGAAAAAGGATTGGTATCTACCAGGTGGTCAAGCGTATTAGAATGAGCAGTTTCGAACACTTCAGTACTCAATGTTATTGTCGAAATCGATTTTACCTCAAGAGTGCAATTTTCGATAAGACGTCAAAACTTAGTTTACTCCCGCAACTGTACAGTGGTAAAGCTTTCTAATTAAAGGACAATTATTGATAATGTCAAATAAGGAATATGAGTGCACACCCTTGTAGGCACCATAGAAGGCAACAGCAGAGCAGGATTAGCAGGAGCAACGTTAGCAAAAGGAGTAGGAGCCACCACCATGGCCATCCGGCTGCCAGATATGGTGAAGCTGAAAAGGGTTACAATAGGTATCAATGCATACATCGTCATGCACCGAACTCCTAGTGCATGACGAACTCACTGCAAAAAGCAGTAGATCCAAATCAGACACGGAATAAGTACAGCAACGAAGAGCAGCACCAGTAGTAGCCACCACCATGGAACTGGCTGCCACCAGTGGCGAACGTCTGCAGAGCATCAAAATGTTTCCTTCTTTTAAGGTTTTCTTCTTCTTATTTCTCTCATCGCATAGGAATGAATCACCAAATCGTTTTTGTATGCTCGTCATTTTCACGATCAAACGATCGTAATAAATTCTACGCAGTTATCAGGACGCTGCCATAACTCTGATTTTTGTACAGTAAACTCTAGTCAAAAGGTAGCAGCATGCATTCTTGAAATTGATGTTCAATGTTCCCACACAAAATGTCTACGACAGGATGCCAACATTCGATGGAAAAGAGGCTTGTTTACCTTTTTGCGAATCACGTGAACACTTAGAGAACTTATTTGGCATCGATAAATGACAACGGTTTTTGACTACCTTCTGCAAGAATGAAATCCACAGAGAAGAAAGTGCTTTGAAAATTTTGCACCAACTCAAAGGTGCAAGACTGTTCAAACGAAAGAAAATCGCAAAGCAATCAAAACCTAGATAACATCAAAGGTCTACCTAAAAACAAAAATAGAAAAATCGCGCTAATCGAATTACAATTTAGTGCGCTATGTAAAATCGCGCGCCGAAAAGTATGATATAAATGATTAGAATTAGAGCAATATAACTGCATATAAGTGAGACATAAATAGAACCTACCATCGGGAAACAAGGCCATTGGATTGCGACAAAAAACTGGCAGAGGGTGGTCTGCGTCTCCACCGACCACCACGCCCCGATCACACTGCCTTCCAGACGCCGCTTATCAACTGCCGGCTCGGTTGTGGGTGATGCCCCATTCCTATAGAGCGCGCACCCAATACCGACATAGGTTCGACCGAAAAACACAACACCTCGCAAAGTGAAGGAAATTATTATGATGGCATCTGGTACGTCTTCATCGTAGCCACTTAGCAACCATGTAGATGCCCATTACTAAGCATGGTGATCTGCATGAAACGCTGTCATCATGTCCGGTTCTTCTTACATTGCTATGACGTCTACAAACTTCATGGAAACATCGTTCGCCTTTCACGTGAAGAGTGTATTACTGCACATAGCACGTGCTTTCGTGATACAGGGTTTCGGGAGGAGTCCTCATTATCCTAACAAGTAAACCGCGAAAATCACGAAACCTACAAAAATCAAATATGCCTGCAGAAGTGTGGTCAAATAGTCCCATGCAACTAAGATCTTCGAATGCCACGTCTCTAATGTTGAAGTTTATTACAACAAACCATTTAGGTTTCGGTTTATGTCATTCAATGATAATTCTCTGAACTATGCTCTTTACAAGTTTTCTGCTATGTTTCGTTTCCATTCATGAATAAACTTATTAATTACCTCTGCTGCGACCGACAACCGGGTTTCCGGTTACGTTCCAGACTGTGTACACCTCGTAGTTGTACTTCTTGCCCTTCACAAGTGGATAGTTCAGATATCCACCAATGACAGTTCCATCACCAATTCGTACCTGTAGTGAAGACGATTATGTTTTGGAGAATGAAGCAAAAGGATGCCTTGATTTGAACGATAACATCTCTAGGGTTTTGAGATGATTGCTCTCTTTCACGAAGTAAAAACTCTGTAAATGACAGAGGATAAAAAGGATAAAGCTCTCGGCGTTGATCAATCCCTGAGGAAAGTGCCATGCATTCGTCTTCAGTTTTGAACTTCGTTTGAGGTTTAAATGCATGCTTAGCCTTCACAATTACTCGCAGTAGTCACCGCTATACCGAGTCAGTGCTGTTTATCGTCCCCGACATATCTAAGATTAGTCTGGTACCAAGCCACAAGCGCGAGATTGAACCATCGACCTTGTGTGCGACGCAGAACACCTCTAACCACTGCACCACATGCTATTTTGGGTAAATTACGCAGGTAACAGGAAATATAATGGGGAAGGGTTAGTAGACTGAAAGATGTACAGGTGATCTTATGCAAGAAAATCAGATTTGCGACCGATTTCGATCTATTGAAATAGTCGTTATTCCTACTACGTATAAGTCAGCAAATAGAACATCAATCAGTTGGAGATTGCGTTGTAATGTTTGTACACCATTTATAAGGCCGCTGAGACAACGATTACGGATCTGGACAATCGAATGACCTGCATGATACAACAGACAAACAGCCAACTTTTTCTGCTCCCATATACCCAAAAGTGCATGGCTTTAGAGTAAGCGAGTGATTCGTCAAAGTTAGGATTTGATGTGTCATTCGTCCATCTGTTTATCAACAGAGTTCTAAGGCTTGGTCAAGAAAAACTTCTCATCATAGAACTAGACCACTCATAAGCAGACATTTCTAAATCGTAATTCGAACGACAATTAACAAGCGCAGTTCTCTAAAAGCTGGTTATGATTTAGTTTTTTTATGAAAGTCCTTGTAAAAAGTGTAAAGTGGTGGGTAATAATAGGAAGTAGATCCTGTTCCCACTTGATGCTTTGCTCCAGAGCTGGAACTCTAAGTACAATGTCGTCCAACACTAAAAACCGCAACAAATTCAATCTCTACTTCTCTACGGGATACTCACCTTCAATAATCTGCTATTTTGAAACAATTTATTAGAAAAATATATGATTATCTTGAATACAGGCGTATAAACCTGGATTTTCGATAGCGCTCTAAGCACAATATTACTTTTGTAAGAACAATCGTTGATTCCATCATCACGCACACGTTTCTGGTGCTCATTTTACATTTCTTTGGGATCGGTCAAGTAGTTGTAAACACATTTCTTTGGAATCAAATCTAGTTTGAATGACCTTTGTTTTTATACGAGATTGCAGACATATCAAAACTCGTCCTTGTACTTACACAGTAAAAGAAAACAGTAGTTGTTGGCGTCGGAAGAATTTAGATGAATAGTTTCCGAAGGAATTGTTATGTTAAAACTCGTTGTTTAGCTTCATATCGGACTTTGTTGAGCTAGAATTGGCCCAGAAATTGCAATGCAAGGCAGTGCATTGAGAATAGCGGAGCACCTTATGAAACCTTCATCTCCAGCAAGAGAACAGGCACCATTACTAAAGCTTATAAAAATTGTTTCTTGACGTTACCGTGGAATCAGTCTTGTACCTCTTCTCTAATACTCTTCTCTCTAGTCTGTTTAACCTTGTAGGCTTCAATATGTTAGAATAAAAGTTACATAGGTAGTAGGAAATAGAAAAAAAGCTTCGAGAAATCCAAGCCGTGATAGCACGTGAAGTGAGAGAAGAACGATTAAAGCAGCCCACCTTTCTCGGTTCAGTTAATGTGTTGACATCGAACGATGCCGCTACGTAGTAGGGAATTTTCAATTTATTAGCGGTCACCTGAAACAAATCACTGAGCTATTTTCCATTATTCCAACTGATGACAAACCTTATCGGTAAGCTCAGTCCAATTCGTTTCTCCTGGAGGATCTCGATCATCTACAACCACGTAGTATCGGCTGAAATTAGTGGTCTTATCTAAACGATTTCCCTCCTCTATGACCTATGTTTCTTTTTTGAGTGAAGGCTTTTCGGTAAGAGAACGAGAAATACATGAGGAACTGGTTTCTCCGACGAAAATAAATTTGCTTAAAGTGGCCATGATTATCAAGCGTAAAGCCGATGACCTCGTACTTGCACTCATAATAGTTCTTAGAATATGTGCACACCGGTGATGTACAAATGGCTCCCATCGATTATAGAAGATGGGGATCGGTTTAGTCTCTAAATGATTATAATAGGAATGAGAAACATACGTGACAGCTCTCTCAGTGGCAGCGGGACTTACGTCTACCTCCCACCAGGACCCAGGACTGCCAATGTTCTCCACCATGTAAGGCGGTGGAACTATGCAACAGCTACGACGTATCTGAGATGGTATTATTGTTTACATAAAGAAGACGCAACTCTTGGTCAAACAACAGTACAATATATAGCTCCTTAATTTCTCAGTAAATCTATACACAGAGTAAAATTGAGCTTTGGTTGTATTTTCTGGTAAGGTTTCACTTTCAATTCGCTGTTTTTTCTATTAAAAATTCGTCGTTTGAAGAGTTTCCATAACTAACCTCAGCAGTTTCGCCGGCAATGACTTTCCTCGAAGCTGTTCGCCAATGATTCCATTCGTCGTCCACCTTAGCGCGAACCTGGAAAAGAACGAATGTTTTTTGATTCTATTTGATCATCAAGCACCTTAAAAGTTCGAGGAAGTTGGCTAAGTTCTTAGAATCATAGTAAGCTTAGTCGAATTGTCAAAATATTCTGCATCTATACACCAGACTAATCAGCCGATGCCCTACGCAATTACTGTTCTCTACTTCCGCAAACAGAACAGCACTTTATGAATGGTCATTTCCGGATTTGTAGAGAATTCGGTAACACACCGTCATATTTGTTGGCGAGCAACCACTATGTTTATACATAGAAATGTAAATCAAGTGTGGTATACCACTTTCGTATAAAATTCGTCTAAAAATAGTAAAACTAAATAACTAAATAAAACTAAATACGTCTAAAAACTAAATAAAAATCTAAAATTAGGATTCTGCGTTTTCACTGAGATAAAGCTAACAATAATGAAGCAGTAGCAGTGAGTGAGGCGAGAAATTTTGTTCGATTTTTGTACGGATGAACGAAAAAAGACTGTGATAGATTCTTTCGCTAAAAACTACATTGCGTTCACCTTGAGAAATACCTGTACGCGAACTATTATATGCCGTCATCCGGCACGATACAAGCCGATAGGGCAAACTCCCATAGAATAATCCTAGATAGACGGAAAGGACGCAAGCGAGAAAAAAAAACGTATATTTATTGCAGCCAATTCCTCAAAAACAGTCTTTGTAGTAGGTTTCACACGTCCACTGACCTGGAAGACATATTCGCTGGGATTATGGGGCAAGTTGAAAACGAGGTAACACAGACGACCACAACCATCCTGAAATAAGATTCGAGTTCCTGATATTGTTGTGGAGTTCACGTAAGCGCATACCTTCGGACAGAGCAATTCCTTACTCTCGCGTGCATCCTCTTCAATCCAGCTTGCCTCTTTGTCCTGCAATCGCAGGTAGCGAACCTAAACACAAGCCATTTACTTCTTTGATGATATCGCACGAAAAAATTAGCGAGCAGTTGAATTCCTTACATTTTTTCCTCTGCGACTACTGTTCTGATTCATCGTAAGGGAAGAAAATAGAATAAAGTCAAAAGTTATTTAGATGAGCATTAGTACTGTCGCATGAGAAGCGTTAACAAAGTTCAAAAGGAATTAGACATCTAAACGGTTTCAAGAGTGGCTCAGAAAATCCTGTTTGTTAGAAAGACTCTCCAAATATCATATTTCCTTCTATAATATTCGTGATGGATTCTGAGAATCTGCTCGGTAATTTTTTTGCTGCGCTCTTGAATCATAGGGTCCACACTCGTTTTCACCAACTGTCTTACAACCCATCACAAGTTGGTGTCGTTTATTTTCTAACACTGTGGCTTGAAGTGCTGAGAGTCTTGAACTTCGCGCTTCCTTCATTTTCAAGATAAGGCACATGCTCCATATAATTCACTCGAAAGCGCGTTCGATAACGCTAAATAATGTTTCGTGATGATACAATCGTAAAGTCCCATTATAAGAGTGCACGATAACATGAGATTCGATTATTGGAATTGAGAATGAGAACACGCGGAGCATGTCATTGTCTCTCTCATTTATCTTCCTCGCTCTTGAGAGTTCCCCTGCCGTTCACCCTCTTCCGTCACCTGGAAAATTTCGCAAATCAGTCTTTCGCACAAGCGCCATCCGTTCCGCTTAGGTAGTTGTTGTTTAGAACGCCTCTTCCTCAAAGCTACACATCTGAACACAGAAGCGATTTTTCGAACAGTAGAAATCTCCTAATATACGTAAAACGTGATTTCCGTTCATTAAACCGTTTTTTTCTTCGCAATGAGGAAAATTTTCAAATTTTTCCATACTATATATGCTCATGATCTCTTTGTTGTATTCTTCACCGACAAAACCGAATGTGAAATTTCGAAAAGGATAAACTCTGAGATGACACATTCCATCTTCCTGATCTAATATGAAGGCAGGTACATGGGTCTCTCATAAAGCGGATTAGCAGGCTTCAGTGTGACATTCTCTGTTGGTTTTTCAAATACAACGACCATGCTGGTTGTATGGATCTCACATGTTGTAGGTGGTCTTCCCACTCTTAGCAGCATCGATCAGTATATCGGTTTTATCGAAAAGCATATGATCACCTTTATCAGTTGAATGGAAAGGTTTTTAATGTTCGGGCGTAAATCTATGCTTCTATCAAGCAACAACTCATTTGTAGTGAAGCATGTTGAGTGCTTATTCTGAGCTCCTCATAAATCATGTTTACAGTAATGTTCACCAGCTGAATGTGTGAGCAAGTCTCAGTTTGTTTCGGCGTAACTCAATCTTAGCACAGACGACGAATACTGTTGAAATGGTTCTCTTCCGCATCTTCTCAATCATAAACGTGCTATTCGGTCTTTAATTGTCAAAGGACGAATGTTCCTAGTCAAACTCATGTTGGTGATAACATCACACCACTATTTTATTGTTGCCTGTTCTGAGGAACACTTCTTCTCTAGCACAATAACTTCTGTAAATTCACGTCTTCTTGTCTCAGCCATTTACGCGACATAGTAGCTGATCTTATCAGCTCACATCAGTAGGATTCCTATGATTTTGTACGTGCGTTTTACCACCTCCCCAATCCACCTATAATTAGATCAAACTTCAAATGGCCTTGGAATTATACCAGTACTCCAACAGTTGTCCTACTCAGCACTGTCATATCAAAGGTCCTCTTAAGCCCACTGGAATGAAGTATATTTATGTTATTATTAGTTATTATTTCTACTGTAACTCTCAGATAGGATGGGCTGTTGACTTGATCAGAGAATCATTTTCCGACATAAAAGTTTTCCACGTCAGCTGGCACGAATAATAAGTTGCGTAAGCACAGGTTCATTTCGTACGACGAAGTAGTTGCTAAAGGCTGCCTCTCCATTCTCTTTCCACTCGTATCAGATTTGATTTCCAGGTGCATAAGACTATCCTTGATAAGGCTGATCTGTCTTCATTCAGGAATGAAATACTCATGTTTTTTCGACATTCTGTAACTTTGCTGAAAAATTACTGAAACACTTAGAATCTACCTGGTAATGGGAGGCCATGTCAAGCTCGACAGGTTCCCAGCTCATCGACACCGCAAAGTCCGTCTTATCGCATTGCCTCAAATTTTTCACTAGGAACCATCCTGGCGGTAGAGTCGAGTAAACTCCCCAGGCAGCCTGAAAATAAGGAACAAATAATGGAGATTGACACGGATTGCAAAGCACAAAAGTCTGACTGAAGTGGTTTGTAGGTAGACTAGAAAAAACAATTGCATCATTGCCGTGATCACAAAAAACGGCTCTCTATTATTACAACAACACAGAAATTGTCTATCGTACCTCTGTGTGATCTTTTGGTTTTAGTGTAACATTGTAGACGGTACTTGGATGAAGTCCTCGGATCACGAAGTCCGACTCCCAGGATTCGACATCGAACGTCTTCACTTGATCGATGCGCACGTTACTGTAGACTGAATGTAGAGATCGGGCTGTCAGCTGAATATAAGATTATTTACATACAAAATTGAAAAATTTGTTCCTGATTTACTTCTTTAAGCCGAACACGAGGTGTTACATTATACCTTATTTTACAGCTGACGTTCCGGCAGTTCGCCTTGTTCAGAGTCTGGAAAGGTCAAATTGTCCGCAATCCAATCAATCAAACATCTCCATTATTCCTTTAGAAAAAAAAACCTTTGATTGATTTTTTCTAAAGGAGTATTGGAGATGTTTGACTGATTGTACTGCGGACAATGTGACCTTTCCAGGCTCTGAAGAAGGCGAAGTGCCGAAACGTTAGCTGTCGAATAAAGTTTCACCTCGAGTTTGGCTTAAAGAAAAAAACAGGAATTATATTGTAGCATGCCGAGGTTAATAGACAGTCGGTCTTGGGAATTGAAAAATCTGTAGCAAAACATAGATTTAGTTTGCTTGGCTTTGATAATGAAGTCGTCGTTTGATAATTCACCTACCAGCAATAAACTTCTCACTTATACATTTCTATTCCAAAAACTGAACAAAATTGCCAAACAGCTTTCAAAGGAAAAACTCTCAGTAGATGCCTTATGCACCACTTAATAGATAGACAAGGTGTGAAATAAGGGCAACTTCCATGTAAAATTTTGGCACTTCACCTCACTGATTAGATGGAAGAAATTGAGATGGAAAATGGCTGGATGAGATGGAAAAAAACAGCAACAACTAGAGACTGTACCATTGCCACCATTATCTCAGCCGTTCTACAGGCAAAGACCACAAAGAGGAAGTTGGTAGGAAATTTAGGAAATTTGCGGACGATACTTTTAGAACTCTTATTCATTATCGCACTAGAAGGTTTCAATCAAATCTCACCGAGGTGCAAAAATGTGGGATGAAAAAAGTTCGGGATTTGATAAGGCAAGAA
Organism: Parelaphostrongylus tenuis; assembly: GCA_019055375.1. Taxonomy (NCBI): domain Eukaryota; kingdom Metazoa; phylum Nematoda; class Chromadorea; order Rhabditida; family Metastrongylidae; genus Parelaphostrongylus; species Parelaphostrongylus tenuis. The sequence goes on along the minus strand of JAHQIW010004802.1, from coordinate 130,073 downwards.
AAAATCAGACAATCAGTTAGCGATAAGGGTGGGTGGAGAATTCGTAGTCACTCCCCGACAGCTAGGTATCGACCTAACTAAGAGGCATCTCGAAGATGCTTCACTTTACCGATCATCTACTGAAAAGGAATTTAAGAGGCAGTATCGCAAATTAAACAATGAGTGGGTCCAAACGGCAAAAGCGGCAGGTTTAAGACCATCTATCATCACTCAATAATTCACTATCTCTCCTTTCATCCCTCGCACATAAAGAAGGCTTCAGTAAAAAACATGTCTCGAACAGCCGCCGGTGTGTGCACCGGAGAGGAGCAGAGAAGAGAATCCGAAAAGCTAACTCGGGAATTAGCCGTTTGTAATGACTACAAATTTGTAACCCCGCGGCTTAGGTTCAGAGGAAACAACATGTCTTCGCACGAAATTTTAGAGAAAGTAAGATCCCGTTTATCCTCCCGGTCTTTTCAAGTGAGATAAGTACGGCTATAGAACGTTGTTTGAAAAGAGCAGGGTTAGAGCCTCTAGTGTCATTAACAGAAATAGCACCAAATACTTTTAGGCGCCAATTAGTTCGTAATCGTTTATATGACCGCCTCTGCACAACAGAAAACTGCCGAATGTGCCCTTGCGGCAGAGACGGTTATTGCATGAGCGTAGGCACAGTGTACCCAGTCTCTTGCAAAGTGTGCGACGACAAATGTATTGGCAAAACGGTTAATCCGCTCTATGCTCGCATAGAATAACACCTAGCTGACATGCACCATACTAGAAAAAACACCACCTAGGTGTACATAGAGCCCAAAAGCATGTCGAAGCATTTGATGTAGAGGTTACCATCCTTGAGCAGGAGCAAGAAACATCAGCGCGAAAGATACTTGAGGCGCTCTGGATAAACGGGAACAATCCAGCTATGAACCGCAGGGAAGAATGCCTCGTTATCACCCGTGATATGAGTCAGTATATAAAACTGTTGTTTTGATGGATTTAGCGCAGTACTGGCCTATGTGATTACCGTTCCCTTGTTCTTCACCTGTTCATTCAGTGGGAGACATATAATAGAAGCAGTGAGTGTGTTTAAGATTGACTTTGTGCTTGGTGCGATCGAAATCTAGGTCTGGCAATTTTCTCTAAGGAAGTGTTGGAAGTGTTTTACTGATTAAATTGTAAACAACTTGACTTTTCCAGGCTTTAACGAAGGCGACCTGCCGAAACGTTAGCTGTTTGATTGTGTTAATAAAGTTTGGATTTAACACCTCGTGCCTCGCTCAAAAAGAAAGAAAAAATAAGAATTATTCAAGCATGCCGAGGTTGATAGACAGTCGGTTTCGGGATTTGTTACAAAAATGGATGGATTTTGCGTTTGTATCGACTTCTTAATCGATTCACAGAATTCATGAAGAACGACTAATTAACGATTCCAGTACGCGAACTGAAATACTTAACAGCACTCACGATATATCCGCTATGACTGCGTCCCCACACAGGTTCCCATTCCACATGCAGCGTTGTTGGAGTTCTTGAAAAACGATTTCAAAGAAGTCACCATTGATGAGCTTCTTCAACTCTACGACAAACCTGTTCAAAAGACGTATGATATGTCTTTGTCCTGATGGCAGAGTACTATACGTTCCCCACAGGATGTGACCGTATCCGGAACTTGTTCCTGCCTGTACTGTAATATTGTAAGGCGTTTCTGGATTAAGATATTCGAATTTAATCGAATTTCCTGGCACCGGTACAGTATAGTTTTTCTTCGGGCCTGTCTCTTTGGTAACGGAATTGAAAGGAGCAATTGTAACTCTAAAAAATCAGGAAATCGTCGAAATCGAAGGTGTTTTCAGACATGGAGAGGCACCTGTAGTGAGTAAGTAGTTCTCTCTGCTCTGCATCGAAAATCTCGGGAGGAACCCAGTCCACATGCAACATTGTGTCAGATTTCTCGATCAGATGGAGATCGGTCGGAGCTGGAAGCCAGCTGAGCAGACCTTCGGCTGCAATAGATCAATTATACATGATGATTTTTCAAGAAGTACTCAAAGAAGCATCTGATAACTAATTTTTCTATATTGAGCATTCTTAAGAAATTTAGTCATTTTTTGGTTTTAGGGCATCTGTGTTTATTTCGGTGCAATCTACCAGCTGCAATCCATCGACTGAAAAAGTTGTGATAACACAATGACATCGTACGAAGCGCTAACTCCACATACGTCTCGCCTGTGTACTATGAAGTAGGGCCCCGTGTGGGGCGTGGGCCACTGATGAAGAGGGCGATACCTCCAAAACACGTGTATGGCTCTGACGTAACAACCTCGATAAGGCTTTAAACATGCTTACAGACTATCTTTCAGTGTAGCTCGTTGTATATACCTATTCGATTGATTGACTGAAAGTTTTTTGACTCAAAGCGAAATAAACTCGTCAGAAGAAGCAATAAAAGCACAAACCGAAGTCAGTTGTGGCGAATACAGACGAGATGAACCACAGCCTATTGTTGTTGGACAGGCCTTGAACGGTCACATTATATTGGGTTACGGGATTTAGTTGTCTGAAGTGATCGGCAATAATTAAGATACTGGTTCTTTTAAGAGTTCAGAGAGATCATAAGAATCTCCAAGTGTTTAAAATTAATTTCTACATCAACCTGAAGTGGTAGTCCGTTTGCGATCCAGGTGTAGTGAATTCTTTGGGATTCTGATCGTGCTCACTAGCAACCGAGATAAACAACTGAAACATTGTTACCTTTCAGTCGACTATATCTCGATAGTTTTTAGCTGCTTTTTCGAGGTTTGCTACGTTGCATTTTGTTCGCGCCTACAATTTGGCTAACGCGCCTTGCGGTAGTATCGCCATCAACGAAGCCTTTTCACAGGCATTTACCTCCTATTGTAGAATCCTATTCACTATTTATTCCTATTCTCCTATTATCCCATTCACTGTCATTTACACCATGAAAAGCGTAAGAGCATAGAAATACTGTACTCACAATGCTCTTTTCAAGATCTTAGAGGGAAAAGTTTATTAGAAACTTGATTAAGTTGGTATAAGTTATTCAGTAAGAAGGCAGCAAGCTGATATTTGGCAAATCCATTGGAAACTGGCATTTCAAAGATAGTTGCGAACGATAAAGTCAAATTTTTTTGACTGGTAAACTGACCTGATAAGTGTCAATTTTTTCCTTAATAACAGCCGGCGGTGTCCATTTGACTTTGAGGTTGTCGTGTCCGGCCGACAGTAATTTCAAACTTCCGCCAAGCGGCTCCTTGTCGTCTTTGCGGGTTGTTGAAAAGTAGTCGCCAGACCATTCACCCCATGTTCCTGACGCCGACTGCCCCTGAAGAATCCTGGCAAATCGTTACTTTATCATGCCATTCAACATGATGTATGTCATTTTGTACAATGAAAACTTTAGGTGTTTTTGACAAAAGTGATTTTTTTACTTATAAATCCTATCTTATGAAAATCATTTCAAGGGTGGGTTTTGTTCGCTCTCGTTATGTCAATGTTTGTAAAATTTTGAGCTACATTCGTCGCAGTCTGCTGAAATGAAAAATGGAAGAAATAGCGTAATTGAAGTAGTCTTTGAAGGAACTAAATGCAAAGCAAATCGATGTGAGATTTTATGTGTGCTACTTCTTAACCAGCCACCAAATACTACTATCATTGCCTTGCTGCGGTTCAAATCTGCCAAAGACTCACGGCGCAAAAGTTGTACAGATAATCCACTGAAAAGTTTCCTGAAACATGAACTTTGTACCGGAAAGAGACTTCCATAAATTTGTATGTATTGCGAATCGAGTGAATACTTCTTGAATCACAGAGAACTTTCGCAAGGAAGACAATAAGGTGCAGAATCGCAGTGTATACGGTTGGTCAGTCATCAAAAATAAAGCTCATCTTTACCGGAGAGCTTATTTTATTTGTTTTGACCATCTGTTCAATGGATTACTACTCAGCTATTTCACACTCTCTCGTAATTTCTTTGTGAGAACAAGACCGGCAGAAAGGTTATCGCTGATTTATCCTTCTCCTCGGCCAACCGGCCCTTATACTTGTGAGTCAGCTAATTGATGCAAACTTTTCTAAGAATATTTCTCTGATCCACAAAGAGTGGGTACTGCTTGAGACGAGCGCTTGAGAATGCTTCCACTCATTCGTGATAGTATCCATTTGGATACACGAATTTCTAGAGGCCTCACTCTCTTAAAAAAAGGTTCAATATCGGACATTTCAAAAATTCGTTTGGTTTACAGAAAGCTATTCTATTGCGTTGTAGCAGCGAAAATAATATCATGCTCCACACTCAGTTTGTTTTGTCTGCTATGCTGGGTTCTGTGGGTAGTTCTTCTCTGGATTATTAATAGTCATTCGATAGCCCAAATCACGAAAAATTTGACGCTGAAACCGGAACAATTTCGGAACGGTTCAAAAGGCGCTGTGGAGAGGAAGACAGAATACACTTCGCACTCGGATGCTGTGACCGTCGCTTGAACATCATGGTTGGTTTATTTGACAGAGTCAAGCAAAAAATGTACCTGTGAAATGATAGAACAAAGTATTTTCTATATTTTCAATACAAAGAAACCTAGGAATTTTTTCGAAATGGAAAGAAATTTTTAAGTACTAGCACCCCCCCCCCCCCCCCCCCCCACCTCCTTCGAATGACACTGTGCGCAGCGATTTCAACCACTGCTTGAAAGGGCGAGTCATTCGAGAGGCGAGCGATTTTCGTTGTTTACTCGAAAATTTTCTCCATTGTTCGGTATAATTTAGGTTTTTTTGCAGTATAAGTGTATAAAAGACTATGTTCTACCTTTTCACAGGCACAAAAGCTTTTAGTTCCATACTGAGAATTAAACCCGTTCAAACGACAAGAAAGCCTCCCTAATAAAGTCACCTCTACGGAGATAGATATAAAGCTTGTAATTCTGAATTGTAACTAATTCGGTACTCAGCTAATTTGTTGAGTGACAAAATTTTTCATAGGCTGTGACCAAGAAGCTTATCGGAGTAGGGGCGCTCATAGCCTTTGCACCTCAAGGTGCAAAAAATGAGATTTTTTTGCCCTAACCCCGCTCTTTGTGAACCTTTTGAAAAACAGTATTAGCATCGTAGTTGCCGCAATTTGTACTATTGATTGACTACTAATAATCTAATGTAAAGTCACTCGTAGACTTGCCGAGCAAACACATCAAGGTGAGTGTGAAATACAATGTTATTTTCGCTGCTTCAGCGCAATAAGGAAAGTTTTCATAAAGCAAACACATGATTGAAATCGCCGATATTTACAAAAACCATCTAAATAACTGAAATGAGCTTATAACTATCCTAATTACCTGTACAGCGAATCTGTAAGTTGTGGATGGTTGGAGATTGCGAATAGTTGTGCACAAATTGGCAGTGGTGATGACGGGACTTTTGTAACCAGAACAAGACAGCTGGTCTCCAGACAACTCGACCTCGGTCGGATTCGAATCGTCGGCTCTAGAATGAGATCACCGTGTGCTTTTCAAACAACTAGAGCCTGACTTCATTTTCAAGAAGAGTAGAGGATTCAAAAGAGTAGTTGATCTAAAGATGGACTAAGCACTTCAAAAATGTTCACCTCTTCACTTTTTTGCAATGAAGATGCATATGAGCTCCAATTTCCACTACCCAGAATTACTTTTTTATGAAGATTTTTCGAAAATTCGACCATTCACAGAGTCTGTGGAAACATAGTTTCCCCTTGTCAGTGTACAAATATGATAGGTTTTCCTATGTTTTGATCGAAATTATTAACATATACTCACCTTGGACTGTATCTAATTCGGTAGGCGGTGACAATGGCTTTTTCAGGGTAGGGAGGAAGCCAAGTGAGTTGAATGGAAGTACTCTTTGTCTGAACAGCTGTCAGTTCCCTTGGTGGTCCAAGTTCTGAGCCAGTGGTTCGGATTTCCAGCGGGTCCGACCATGGACCGGGTCCTTCGCCAGTGTAGGCGCGTACCTGAAAAAAAAGTTGATTACAGACATAAAAAATCGATCGATATATATTCATAGAATGCTTCACAATACAAGATTGATTATTGACATCGAGAAGAAACACATATCCAACTTTCAACGTATTGTATATCCGGATTAAAAGTTTTGTTGAAATTTGTTCCTCATGGGTGTTCCTTCGGTAATCTGTGGCTCTTTGAGGATAGAGAAAGAGTTAGGACCTGATCAAATCCTGAGGAGTGCGCCAAGCATTCAATTTCACCAGGCATTTAGAATTGGTTAGACGCATATTTGATCTGCACAATGGCTTGTCGACACCTCGACACATCATGACGGTTTCCTCGTCTTTCTAGACAATTCTGTTACTCATTTGCTGATCTCAGAAAAAAGGTTGATGAATGCAAAAAGCAGAGTCAAACTAAGGACCAATCCTCCATGCATTGCTGAGCATCTCTAACTACTGCACTATACGAGCTCCATTGCTCCAAGAACGTGATTATTGGTTACAAAGTTTACTGCATTAAACAAACAGGCGCTTAATTTGCTTGGTTAGGGAGAACAACCTAGGATGAAACGTAACGACTAGAATAATTCTAATTCTTATCGTACTCGGGGAATCAAGTAAATTCACTGTATTGGTGATTCACCATACCTTCATCCTGTAAAGAGAACCGGGCTGCAGCTGGTCAATAATAGTGCTGGTCCGAGGTGTGACACCTTCACGTGTGCCTTCATTCCACACATCCAATCCAACCAATTCGAACTCGTATTGTGTGATGTTTCCATTTTGATGCACACATTCTGGTGCGTCCCATTTGAAGCCTAGAAAGGTGCAATGAATTATGAGTGATTTATAATGGAAAACCTCCTCAAAATTTCACCAGTTTTCCAGAGATATCAGAGGACTTTCATATCCATTATTAAAGGAGTTATAGCCTTTCATTTGTGATTCAGCAAATTCCGACATGTGTTACAAAAAAACAACGATATCTGTGATTTTATCGTTTTGGGTCTAAGATCATGGTAAATAAACATACGGAAGTCACAAAAAATGAACAAATCAACATGAGATTAACAGTTGAGCTGGTCTAATTATTTCATACAGACCAATAACATTTTTCCAATGTTGTAGGTCCAATGAGTGGCCAGTAGTCAATGTACGGAGCCGACGCATACGGAAGACTGCACGTAAAGTAGTTAGTAATAGTCATTTAGGGTGTTTTTATCGAAGAATTTCTGTAACAAAGCACGCCACTCTCCACAATTTTGAACGAAGTTTTGCTCCTTATTTCACAAATGATTTTCCCACTTGAAAAAAAAAGAAGATTTCAACTGATTTGCAGGCAAACATCCTAATCATTCGCCATCTCCGCTTACGCAGTCGTGCAACCAACCCCGTCTGTAGGTCATTATTGAATATTACTGGAGTGTGATAAGATCATATAATGTCTCATCTCAGGCAACAGGAAAATAGAGATAATAGGAGAGGAAAGCAATGTGTCTCTTGCTCACCGTGTAAATGATAAAAGGATAAAGGATAAAGCTCTCAGCGTTGATCAATCCCTGAGGGACGCGCCATGAATTCGACTTCAATTTTACCTTCGTTTGAGGTGATTGAATGCGTATCTGGCCATTACAATGACTCGCGGTGGCCTCCCGCTGAACCGAGTCAGTGCTGCTTATCCTACCAGACAAGTCTGAGACCTGCCTGGTACCAATTTACCGACCCCGGAGGGATGGATGGCTTGGTGAGCCGTGAGCGCGAGATCGAACCACTGACCTCGTGCGCGACGCGACGCAGGGCACCTCTAACCACTGCGCCACATGCGCTCACATGCGTGTAAATGATACATCAATGAAATATTTAGAGGAGCGTAAGACAGTGACAACGCGACAATAACTTTGCAAAAATACCTGTTAATGAGAAAACTGAAAAAATCATAGGATTCGCTTCAGTGTTTTCGTAAGACCATGCTCAAATTTCAGTACGCCTGATGAATATTTTTGAGCTGTCTGTTATGGGTCTGTTATGGGCACTTATACAGTGCCTCTATGTAGCCTCTTTGTAAGGGGATTCTCCCTAAGAAGGATTGGTTTAGGCGAAAGGCACTGTGCAACTGACGAGGCTGCAAAGCCGAAACACATGCATTGTACTGTTTAGGTGCCTATCACAGACCACATGCATGGCTTAAAAGTAAGTATCAGGCATATTAGCAGGATCATTCAGAATTTCGATTGATTCAACCAAAGCATCCAACAAAATGGCATTCTATGGCCGTTTTAGAGTCAGTAGAGCTAGTTTCTTTCGGTAGTGTAATAAACGACCTTTTCAACAAATTCTAATCCAATCTGTGTGTTAGCTTTCTTAAATCAATAAAAATTCCTAAGGAGGAGAAATTCGATGTTTCTTCGGTTCTCTTGTCATGTGGAACAAGTTCTCTTTCGTAGTGTCGGACTTCTGAGAAAGCCTAACTATAAAATACAGAACTCAAATAGCGAGTTTCTCTTCACTTTCGGAATGCTATCACATGTGTAACAGTTATTCTATTGAGAACCAAGCTAGTTAACGAGAAGGCGCAATGGCTGTTATGCTGAATATATTGGCAAATATAAACGACGTCATCTGCTGTCACCCGACTAGCTTCCTGATGGATCTCAAAAGTATCCGGTGCCGTTTTTTCATTCCAGTTCAATGCACATTTGAAGTTCGCACTGAAGAACTCAGCAAACGAACTATCATTGGGGTTTAAGAAAACCGTAAGTGACACTTTTTAATCTCAGGAGAGCGCATTTTGAGAGATAGGGCTCTTCGCAGGCGATGATATGCTGGAACATTATGCTAGCCCGAGAATGTTGCCATCAAGTTCAGGTGAAGTGCATATGACAAGGAATACAAGAACAACTATTCCACATGGAAAGCCATAAGATGAACTCTTGTCGCGCAAATGAATAGCAGAATGTGCTCTAACACGACGACCAAACTGTTTTGAGTGGCCTCAACGAAAAAGTTTCTCTCCTATTTTCTCCCTAGAGAGATTTCACTTGAATTAGGAGGCTCTCGGAAATTTCAAAAAAATGAAAATACCATTATCAAGTGCTCAAATCATTCAGTAGACATCAGAGCGATGCCCTATTATGAAGGTGATTTATAATAACGACGCAAAGAATGGAATGTATAGGTAGATTAATGGTTCTAGAAATTTTGCTCGGAAAACATGGGCGTGAATTTAGTAATGAAATCTCAACGATATGCAATTGGAATATTTGTGAGATTGAATAGATGACACTGGTTCTAAAACGCCTACCCAGCTCAGAGTCTTTTTTAATAGTGGACTGTAAATTGAGCGGTGGTCCTGTTGGTACATCGTTCTTTGTCTTAAATGTTCGAACAGTTTTAGGTGTCACAATAGATGAATGGAGTGATGGAGGACGACGAGGAGTAACCGTGACCTGAAAAAATAATTGAATGAAGAGAGTCACCAGCACGTGAAGAATTGAATCCGTACCTCATAAACGCTTCCGGCAGCGAGGCCTTCGAGAGGCACTTGCTTTTCTTGGATGTTGAACATGGTGACTGGTTCCTGTGGTCCGGTAGCTGTTTCTTTACACCCACCAAGTAGTTTCAGACGATATGAGATGTCAACTCCATAGTTCCATTTTTGATCCTGATTTTCCAAATACATAAACAGGCCAGAAAAAAGTGGAAATACTCAAAGAATGGCATATAGTGAGTCACCTTGTCAGGAAGATCCCATGTCACCAAAGCGTCCCTTGGGCCTGTTGGTTCTACATTAACAAATAATTCCCCTGGCATCGATTGCGTAGTAAGAGTGACCTTCAAAATAAAGTTAGCCTTATGGTCTGGATCAGAGTACTAACAAAGTAGCTACTTTGTCGCTCCATTTACTCGTTTGAGGTTTGGCTCCGTCTCCAACCGTTTGAGTACGAATTTTTACCTCCCATCTCGTTCCAGGCATTGTCGGAATGATCAGTTCACTTGGAGAATCCGAAGGTACCTTTAATTAAGTGAGATCACGCAGCAAAGAGCAGTACCAAGAGTTGGTAAACTCGTACCGTTAATGATCCACGAGATGTCGTATTCACATAATCTATAATGTATTCGACATTATCACATCGCCACGTCTCCTCTGACGGTGGGGTCCATGTGATCTGACATAGGTAGTAAATCGCCAATCAGAAAGTTTTAGCTTTCCTGTAGGCACACTGATTGCCTCAAATTGCTAATGAGTTTATGAGAATGCGACTATAGAGTCCTTATGATTCAATTCCGACACTCAGCGACGATTTCCTTGGAACTTCCTCTTCGAATCAAACCTTCGATCACTGGAAGGCCTATATATTCAGATAGGCAAAACTTCACTTCCTATTACCTGATTTTCTATGATATGAAAAGCTCGCATAAACACAAAAGCTCATTAGCTTGAACAGCTTGCAACAGAAAATAGCAAAGGTGCTCGTAGAGACTGCCGATTTGCCACTACTAGGCAGCTGTTTTAGTAACAAATTAGGTCAGTTACACCACTGACATATGAATGCAAATAGTGACTACCTTCAGAGTCTGGAAGTCTTCGCCTTCGAGTCTGAGATTACTTGGAGGCTCATCAGGTCGACCGCAGCTTGTCGTTGCTTTTGTCTCTGGACCAGGTGCACCACGTTTGTCATTCTTTCCAACCACCTGTAGGAATATTGGTGACAAAAATGGCTCCACAACAGAAGTGGAGAGAAAATATTATAGAAGAATAACGATGAAGGAAACCTAAGTGGTTCAAAAATTCATCACAATGAAGTGAATATATCAACTTTATATGTAGCCGATGAGAGTTCACACTAGTCGGCAGCTTAGTAAAATTGCGTAACTTTCCTGTATTATTTTTATTGGGAAGATCTTAAATGTATTCAGTGTCTCATCCTTTTAAATCTTTACGTAAAAGAAGTTTTTTTTTTAATAGAAAAGAAACTGGATGAAACCATATTGCCCAAGACTTTGGCAAGAAACAATGAATCGAACTAGCAGTGGATATTTAGAAAAAAAGGCGCCAACCTTCAGACGGAAAAAGTAAGTCGAAGAGGGTTCCAGCTGCTTCACCATCACCTTGTAGTCAGTGGAACCACGACGATGTTTAATGACGCCGTTGTATTCGGCCCACTCAACGTCGTCCTCAGATTTGAATTCCAACACATATCCAACTACATGGGCAGCCTGATTACGCTGGATCAATCGGAGAGTTCTATGCGTGGATGGTGGTGGAAAGCTTTACCTGATCTTGAGGTATTCCTTCAAACCGAAGAGTAATCGATTCGGGTTTTGTGTCTATCACTTCAAGTTCGCGCTCCAGTACCGGAATATCTGAAAAGCGGCCAGGTTATCAAATACGTAATAAGAAAAAGTGGTATTAGAAAATTACTTTGCTGCTCTGTTCTTGCACTCAGCGGGTCAGACCAATCCGACCATGCTCCATTTTCAGTATGAGCCGCAACCTGAAGAAAACAACACCTATATAACACTATCTAGAAGTGCTATTTTGGTTAGATTACGATATGTATCAGTTGAAAGTACTATCTTGAGTGAAACTACGATACCTGTATCTCGTAGTCTTGCTCAGGATCTAAGTTGTGCACACGAAAACAGAGTCGATCTCGTTTGGAAGAGTCTGAACACTCCAGGCGCTCTGCTTCCACGCGCACCTCTTTGTAGTTCAACTGAAAGGATTGAGTGTTCAGGTCCAGAAACAGATCGTGTGAAACTTTTCTAGTCACTTATAAATTTACTTTTTTTTTTCTTTCACAGCAACAAATAGTTTCGAGAATTCAATGAAAGTATTGATGGAAAGTACGATGACGTTGTACCTGTCCAGAAGGAGTATGACGTATACGGTAATAATCAATGTTTCCATGGGGCGGTGTAGGAGCAAGGAAAGAGATTTCGACAGCATGTGGAAATGCAGCCTCTTCTTGAAGACCCGACGGAGCGGGAGGAGCAGCAGGGTGAGTGGTGAAATGGGACCATTCGGAGAATGGACCTTCACCAACGGAATTTATGGCTTGGACGCGTATCCTGAATTAGACTAATGCGAAGTCATAAATAGGACTTGTCGTTTTTGAATCTGGAAGATTAAGTGCTCATCGAAGTGAAATACGAATGATGAAGGTTAATATATCAATAAATTAGAGATATTTTGTAGCCTAGCCTCTGTTTTGATTTTATGATTACGATTATTTGAATGGACTGACTGCTAGAACAGTGCGAATATTTGAGCACCTGTACTCGTTGTAGGGTACGAGGTCGTTGAGTGTGAGTCGCTCAGTAGGTTGATGAGAAGTAATGTTTTCTCCCCATGGATCCAGACTCTCCAACTCATATTGGTATCCTGTGATCTTCCCATTTCGTAACTCGCAATTAGGCTGAGACCAAGTGACATCAGCTCGTGTTGAGGTGATAGATCCAACGCTAAATGAAGAACTAAATCCCCTACAGCGATCAACGCAAGAATTGAGGCAGATTTAAGGACATTACGTATACCGAACCACAAAAATAAGGTGCTTTTTCCAAACCAAACAAATTTTATGGCTTCGTACAAGTAGCATAACTGTGAACGAGGCGAATGCAACTAGATTTTCCTCAAGGAACTCACCGAACATTAGTAGGTGGGCCAGTTGGGGCGGCTTCTTCAGTGGTAACAGTAATTATCTTCGATTGAGGCCCAGATAGTGAAGTGTGGGCAATCACATGTACCTCATATGTGGAGTCGGGCAGGAGACCGTCCAAAACCTGGAAAATTTCGTATGTGAAGATACTTATAAAGCGTATTTTACAAGTATACCAACTTTCAATCATTCCATACCTGAGTCTCGCTTCGCACATGTTTTTGAATAGGAGGTGAACTCCTTGGACCACATTCACCAATTGACCTAAGGTTGTAGACGAGAGTGTAGCCGGTTATGACACCGTTTGGATCGGATGGCGGTCTCCATGTAAGATCGGCTGACGTTGGTCCAGTTGGAGTACCGGTCAAGTCTGTCACTGGCCCAGGAGCTCCTGCAAACCAAGGTTTAATCCAATGTTACATTTAAAAGCTAGTCAAAACACCACACCTTCAGCAGTAGTCAATTCGAGTTCGTTACTCCAAGGGGAAGCTCCAGCGTCGTTTTCTGTTCGCATTCGTACCTGCCACCTAGTGTTCGACGAAGAGTCAAAGATATGTTCTATGGAGGAGCTGAAAAGCGCGGATCAAAGGATTGTGAAAGTTTATACGTTGTGCTGCAAATCTGTAGAAATTCTACACAAATCTTTAGTTACCTTGGTAAGTCAATCTGTGTACGAGGCCTTGTTCCATTGATGTACTCAAGTTTATAGCGAATATTTGAGCAAGACCATGAACTTTTCACAGGAGCTTGCCAGCTTACCCTTACCTAATATACAAATCAAATGAGATCAATGTCAACATCTATGAAGTGGTAAATTTCTGATCTCTGGCATTTTTTGCTCAAAAAAGTGGAGTTCCTGATTTCATAGATGACCAATACTTATGTTCGACGCTATGATTCTAAAGAGCAACAGCTACAGTAGTGCTACTTATCGTCACCTGCACGTTAGACGGTGATGCCAGATTGACGTTAGATGGTGGAGCAGTGGGTGGAGCGCAACCTGTCCGGGCTTGAGTCTCAGGAGAAGCACCGCCTACACGCTGCTTGTCGTCCACCACCTGGAAAACCCTCAGGACGTAAAGATTCAAGTGAATGTAGGGTGATAAAATTGTAATGAAATATTCTATAGCACAGGGGAATTAAAAAATACGTCCCTTTTCAAGGTTTGTCAAGGAACGGTGTGGTTTTGACCAACTTAATGTATTTATTATCTCATACTTCGAATTTGATTTTTTGAATTGCACATTGTGATCGGCTTTTTTTCATTTTCAGAATAAAACTGTGAATTGGAAGGTAGATATTGAAAACAAAAACAAAAGATTCTTAGGTTTCATAAAAATTCAAGCTCAGTTTCGCCTGTTTTCAGCTGTAGTGGAGTACTGAGGACAGGCCCACCTTTATACGAACGAAGTAGAGAGTATCGGCATCAAGGCCGGTCAGTTTTTTCAGATAGATCCTTCTCACCGGATCATGGGGAATCACACCACCAATCTCTTGCCATACTGGAGTATCCGAGTTTCTGAACACTTATTATTAGCCTCGAGTTACCATTTTTGCAACCATTGTTCACGAATCAAAAGTGCTGTAACGAAGTAGATGAAAACCAAATTCGACAAAAACATTTATTCTGTACTACTAGTACTTAATAAATACATAAGCACTGTAGCCTTTCAAGGACGACGTAAACCATTTACGAGGCACAAAACTTTAGCTACCTATTAGGTTAAGCACAGCATTTCTGTTAAAATGACATCAACGGTACTTTTCCGCTTGGTAGCACAGACTTTCAAGCCTATCCCCTAGGCTAGAAAACATATTTTCGTAAAGAGCGTCAACATTCATTCAAAAGCTCACATCTCAAGCTGGCGCTGTACATAGTCGGTTTTCTGAAAGACCCTTTATGACGCTGAAAAATTCAGAATAAAATTATGCTCCAAACGCACATATTTCTCGCAGTACACAGCTCTTTCTTTAGACTACCAGTAATCATTCGATAGCATAAATTCACTGATTCCAGCGCTGTATTTAAATTCGGAAAAGACCGTTTCTCTGCAACGTAGGAGGAAAAATACGATTGATTCACGTGCGCGTGCATGTGTACTATGGCCAACTCACGGGCGGTAGTTCTTTGTTTGTTTCAGAAGAAGCTCTGGATTAAACGTTTGACTCTGATACTAGAAGATTTTCTCTACACGTTCATGTGTTTTTCGTGTTTCCAGCGGAGTAACAGTTGATTTGCGCGGCCGACGTTAGACATAATTTCACTTTTGATTTCTCAGCGTTATAGAAGGATCTTTTCAAAAAACCGGTCACGCACAGCGCTAGCTTGAGATTTAAGCTTTCGAAGGATTTCTAACACTCTTTATAAAGACTTCTAGGCCAACGTAGGAGATAGGCTTAGAAAACTGTCCTACCAAACAGAAAAGAATCCATCAACCATTCAAAAGCCTCTATCTTGCTAATTTCAACGCTGTGCTTAGTTACTAAAAAGATCCTTTTATTAAGCTATATCAGTAAAAATAAAATACGTTCCACACTCGAAGTACTTTCTTGGCACGGCTAGGGTCTGTGAACAGCTTTTTATTGGAGATGACAAATGGTTATTTATAGCATAGACCTCGATAATTCTGTCAGTTAATATGGTTTTTGAAAAGAATATTATAATGTGGTGCAGGAGCGAAAATAAGATGATGTTGCACATTCAGAGTCATATTTACGCATAATAGCTATATACGCACAAAAAATGTACGAGCATATAAAAGGAAATCAATGAAGTATAACACTGACACAAAAACCTAGACTTCTTTCAAAACTAAGAAAAAAAATTCTTACTAGATGACGAAAATTGATTCACTGCCGCCCTCAAATGGTTAAACTGATGATATATGGACGTATGTGTATTTATTTATGCGTGTATTACATGCCCGTACGTGTGTATGGATGTGGCAAGTGTAAACGTGTATTTGTGCATAATGCGAATTCAAAAATGCTTTTAACCGACCTGATCTCAATTATATACCCTCTCACTCTGTTTTGCGAATCGGCCACTGCCGTCCATTGAACGTCTAGTGCTGAAGCGCCATCTGGTGTCACCTAAAGTTCTTATCACAAACCTATCAACTCATATGACTCTTTCTCAGTGATACCTTCTGAACAGTTTCCTACTACACCACGTAATAAAGAACGGGAGAAAACTGAGAGACGCCCACTCATCAAAAAGCTATGAAGTACCTCATTAGTGTTAGATCATTTCATAAATTTTGACATTAAAGCAATAATCACTGATTTCATTAACTAGAAGTATTTATAATTGCTAAGAAACACTACTCAATGTTGTTGACCAACTCCTCGTCAGTCGGAGTCGAATCCTCTTCAGTTGCTTCGATGATGGCCTCCTGATCAACTGCGCGTGGACGTACGGAGCGCAGCTGGTCCTTCAAGTTGGCGTTGCCAGCGCGAATCTTAGCAAAGAACCAAAACGTTGTTCGCCTGGACACAAATCTTTAAGCCTACGTATGGCTGATGATCTCGAAGGTGGTCTCTGCATTGGTTATTCTCATAGCAGCAAATAGCGACAAAGGCTTTGTCGAGCCATAATGTGGCAATTATGGACAAATTTGGTACCAAAAGAAAGCTCAGAACATTCGGCACAAAGCGGTATTACCTGACAAATGGCACAAATGTGTTCAGGCCGATAGAGCATACTTTGAATAGTGTTGCTGAGCAGCTCTAATTACTTCTGGTTAATAAATTTGGTGTTTATTACTATAGTGCCGAAACCTTTGAAAGGACCTAGTGTTGGTTGAATAGGCACTTATTCAACAAAGCATCATTAGAATTGACGACATCATATTTTGTTTTCATGACACGAAAGATACTAGATGAAAAAATTTACAGCTAGTAGTAATCGAGAAACGGACAAACCACGGGCGCCGCGATAACGACGGGGATCACGAACGGATCGGTGGAGTAACGCGTCCAGATCTCGCGGCCAAAACCCTGCTTTGAGCCAGCTGCAATCGACACGTTGTACGACGTTTCTGGCTTCAGATTCTCGAATAAGTGCTTGAGTGTTGGATGGTCCACCAGATTCGATTTACGCTGAAAGTGAATTTATTCGACCAGTCATGGGTGAGTTCTACTATACTAAAAACTACTGAAAAACAATCAAAGCATTGTCGTGAATTTCAATTAGTTCTGCAGCAAAATGAAACTGCAAAGTGAAAATAAGATAAATATAAGTAAATAGGAAGTTTGCTGAACACTGTATTCATCATATTTACATTTCAAGTCCCCACAGACTAGTCAAAATGGCTCTGACTACCCAAAACAATTTGTGAGAATGACACAAAAGATGATGGAAAACGAAGCTCTGTTCAGTGAGAAGCTTCGAAAGCCGAAGACTCTACTCTTTTTATATTCGTGATTGAATTAAGTATCTCTATTTTTATATTGTTACATTATTACATCTTTGATCATCCTGTACACAGTTTCGTTCTCATGTAAGGTCGTAGTACTCCGCATTTATTTCGTCTCCTCGCTTTCTTGATGATTTCATTTTCTTCACGAACGTTGTAGAATGCTGTCGAGCATGCCTCCTTGCAACCCCGAGGATAGCCAGGTTGAGGCGTTTGGTAGGGCGTTCGTTAATCATTGCCGGAGAGTGTTGGGAAAATGTGGAATTATTCATTATATTCATTATATTATTAATATGTTTTCTTTTGTAAAAGACTCCAATAAAATATTCGAATGCCGCTCTCAATTCCAAACTCTTTTTGAAAATATTTTAGTTGAGCTCAAATATTCAGAAAATGAAAAAACTGTAAGACGTAATATCTATGGTTACGGGCTATAGAGCTCTGATAGAGATTTTTTGATTCGCTTCTGCTGAAAATGTAGGCAACGATCTACCCGAGGCAGACAACTAATATGTTACCATTTTATCATCTTCATTTCTCAAAGACGTGCTGACTTTTCCCAATCCCGGAAAACGAGAAAATTTTTTGGGCTTCCTAAAGTCCATTTCAGTGTACATGGGCATGAAGGAAAGCGATATGGCAAGTTCATCAGAACTAATGTAGGCAATGAAATGAAAACTACTGTGTGATTAGAATTTGAGTTACTGCCAAAAGTCAAAGCTTAATTATTCCCGCTATCAATGGAGGTTTCTTAGCAGTGCGCTTTGAAAGTGTGCATGAATCTAAATCTCAATGATAATCACTATAAAGGGAACTCTACCTCGCCAGTGGGATCATCCAGTGAGACGATGGAGACTCGATATTGAGTTATATGACCTTTGGTGTCAACTGGTGGGACCCACTCGATGTGGAGCGAGTGATCCGTCTTATCGATCAAATAGATGGCTCGTGGGGCATCCGGGAGAATTTGAAGTGTGTTCGCTATCACCACTGATGACCACGGCCCGTAGCTTCCTATACGAAGTAGATAATTATCCAAGGTACTGAGTAACTAGATGTAATCTATAAGTATACAAAGACGGCAAAAAAAGTCTTCCACCCTCGGCATCAGAGCGTAACTCTACGAAGTGGAACGCACAAATGTGAAAGATTGTATGGTCATACCTCCTTCAATATGGCATGCTACCTGGACTTTGTATTGGTTCCCTGGCTCAAGTCCGGTGATATTATAGCAGAATCTAAAATGAATGCTGTAGTTCTAAAAATAGACCAATTGTCACGGCTAGTTACGACAAAATCATGACTAAGGTGCTATTGATCTACTGACCCAAACATGTCGTACGCTACATAAACATTAGATTTGCTTCACTACTACTTATGAGTTTCATCCTTGTTTTCAAGCAATTATCCGTATTTTTTCCATCAATGCCATGAAAGTTTGAGGTCTATCAACTTTAAGCGGCATGTGCTAGTTTGAATTGAACTCTTTGACAAAAACTTAGTTCAATAAATTAATTTATGAATAAGTAATGAGTCAATGCAACCGCTGAATAGGCTTCACCGTGGAGTTTCCGATGGACACAGCAGTTCTTCATCCTTAACATCATGTTCTCTCTCAATCCATCTGTCGGTTCCCAAAAGTTGATAACGAACTTTATAGGCATCGTGAGGACCATACGGCGGATACGGAGGTAACCAGGAAACCGGAAATATTGCATAGATACTCACAAAACTTATGTTTTTGTCCTAGTTAGAAAAAGGTTTTAAGTACATTGAACAGAGATCCTACATTCTATCAAATTAGCTTTATTGACCCCATTTTTCCATTTAAAACATGAAATGCATCAAACCATGAAGAAGTCCGTGCCTTCTTGAGCAACGACGAGATCCTGCGGTGGAAGCGGGGCGTTAGCCTTAGCCGTCATCGCGTCCAAACTTTCCGTGTTCGGACCTCAAGTGTACAGCGTTTTTCATGCAGTAAAACAAAGTATGCTTTATCTAGTCATTTCACCTCCTCCAATACTGTTGTAAGCTCGCACACGCATCACATATTTGGTGAACGGAGTTAGTCCATCGATAGTGATTCTGGCCTCGGATGTGTTTGCAATCTGACGTTCCAGCTTCGCCCAGTCATCCTGAACCAACGTAATCAGCATGTTGTAAATCTAGCAGTCGTACCGCCTCATTATAAAGCGTTTTCATTAGAGTAGTAGTTATTCATTCTCTCTTTTATTGATATTCCACTGTTCTCAAAACAATTACTTCAGTACAACAATGGGTTCCACTATAGAGATATCCACAGTGTTTGATTACAGTCATTAACAAGAGCTAATATGTATTAGATAGTTTTTGAATGCTGTGATGTTCGACACCTATGAATGCACTATTGCGTCTCGTAGCAACATCCAATCATTTTCTTAATTTTTTGAGCAGAAAAAAACTAACTATGAGGAAGTAAGTAGGATTGTTCACCTTCCCTTTACCCTTAATTTCTTTGAAAAAAATAACAACTGAGAAACAAGGAGCCACCTTGAATTAGGACTTCTAATCTGATTCCAACTTACAGTATCTGATTTCAATTGTCGTTTGTATGGATTTGTGTAAACGATCATAGAACCAAATAAAAAATCACATACCTGCCCGAGAATCTCATACTCATAGTTGACGATGTGGCCGTGCCGTTGAGAAACAGTCAAGCGGTTCCCACTGGAACGACAGTGAACGCTCCAGAGCGTAGGTGAGCTCGAGATTCAGCGGAGGAGATGAGGGTGGTTGTTGCTCAGTGGACACTTCCTTCGTTTCCTCAGGACCCAACTCCGTAGTACGAGCTCGTACTTTGACCGGAAATTGTATAGTTCAAGCAACGCGATAAGGGTTAACAGAGAATGAGAAACATCAACAAAAAGCCATTGAAGGTCAACGCCATTGAAGGTTGATTTAACACATATCTTTCCCTCCAATAGATTATACTTTACGATTTAATTCCATCTACCTATCTACATATATAGTCATCTCTGCTTGTACTGTCCAATCTTAGGAATTGCTCTTTTTCAAGTGATTTGGCGAGGTTGGTATATGACAGTATTCAATGAAGACGAGACGTAACTTACCTCGTATAGTGAGTATGGTAGTAGACCAGTAATGGTGTAGTCGAGATCCTTGTGGTTGTAAACGGTGACATAATCGCGCGACACATCACGTGGTTCCTCTTCGGGACAGGCAAGTCGATGCTTCAGTCTAAAGGCAAGACCTTGGGATAGAAGGCACAGTAGACGACGAAACAACTTGCCTGTAGCTAATATCATAGCCAACTATGGTGCCTCTTTGAACTAAAGGCGCTAACCACTGCACGTGAACCTCGTTCGGCGACAACGCTTTGACTCTCAGATCCCTAACGGCTCCGGGAGCACCTTGGCGGGTCGTTACAGTTTGTTCAGCTGACCATCGGCTAAAAAAATCGTTTCAAAGTTGGATAATCTCCACTCTATATAAGTTCTTGCGCCATTATTATCAATTTCGCAATATTAGCAAAAAATTATGAGAAATGAGAGAATATGAATGACTGCAAAAGTACATTATTCCCAGGGATCCCAAGCTTAAAATCTGTCCAGTTCCCTTGTTTCGCATAAGGAAATTAGATAATTGATTAACATGTGAACATACTCTTCTTCAACTTTTTGTTTCTTGAGAGAGTTAAATTCAAGAGTAATAGTGAGGCCCGAAAAGTAACCTGGATCCGATTTGATTTGTGGCTCGCAACTTGACCACCCAGCGTTGATTGGGTTCTGCTGGTAATGTGTACTCTGTCTGATCACCGGGTACAGAAAGAATCTGCTAAGTTAACTGATATATTGAACGAGAAATATAGGGTCACTGTGTGGTACAAATGGATGTAGTGTATTGAGGCCTACCTTTTCTGGCTCATTTCCCACGCGGTAACTGATCTCAATATTCATATGATCGCACATCCACGTTTCCTTAGCAGGACGAGCCCACGAGATCCGAACGTCACTAGTCGACGGTGCATCAACTCGGATTCCCTACATTGGACTGCGTCACTCATTCAGAAAGCTTTTACATTTTTTGGACCAATTATGATTTAATGATCATAAATATCTTGTGGCAAACAATACGGTACTGATCTTCAAATGTACACAAAACTGCTCGCTATGTAAGGCCACTGAAATTTTTGTTGACATAGCTCAGACACCTGTGGAGGATGGGATGGTGGACTGCACTTGGTGCGAGCTCGCACTTCCGGTGATGGACTGGATTCCTCATTCTGACGTGATGTAACTCTGACTCTGAGATCAACGACGTTATTGGTTGGAAGGCCGTCAACTGTTGCCGTGTACGTCGTCTGCGAAGGATGTGCAGGAATGCGACGAGGCCATTGCTGCCATGCACCACCTTCCAATCTAAACAGACAGTTCTGCTCGTTTGTCAGCCTCTATATTATAGAACTTATTTCACAATTTTTTAGCCGTAATCGGGAAGACTAAGGGACCAACCCCATTTTTGTTTCTCATTCACCGTGCGCAATCGCGCGTATTTTCGTGATATTTCAAAAAAATTCATCGTCTCGTGCAAATCACTAAGTTTCCGTATACTTAAGAAGGAACTTGTTTTATAGTTATATGGGTATGAACTTATCATTTTTATTTAATATTGCCAAATAAATCCGACACTAAACCTAAGCAGCTTGAACTTATGCACGAAAAGTATATGTGCATCTAGAAAAAATTATGGAGAATAAGAATTATACGAAATTCATTAATTAGAGGTTTCTCGAGATAGAACCAAAATTCAGATGGGAAAAACCACCGCCACTTGTGAGTTGCGCTGCATGATCGATCCTAGTGGTTGGCCACGTCACCGTAGTTGAAATGCTCATTAATGCCGAACGTAGATTGACAAGCAGAGCAAAGACGTTTTGATACTCCCTTAGTGACGTTTTGGGTCTCATTCTATTTCTCTCCGTTAAATTTATTACAGAAACGAGCAAACTCGCCCCCAGCAGCAGTTCGTTGTTGATATGTAGAAGTAGTTCATCTCAAACAACGTTGGGTGCAAAATTAATGGGGAGAATTTTGTTTTCACTCACAAAAATCGCAAAAGGAATCACTGCAGAAAAAACAAAGGGAAAAAACAAATCACATATGAGTGTGTGGGTAACAACGGGATCTAAGTCCGTAACAAACTCAGTTTTTACTCTTGGCTATCTAAAACAACGCTACATGACAACGAACCTGTACTCGACAATGAAACCTCCTGCTTCTCGATTTCTGCTTTCCCACTCGATGGTCACCGATGTGGCTTCCTCAGCGATCACTCGCGGAGCTATTGCTAGAGCTGTTAGAGGAGCAACATCCGTCCACATCGTCACTGTACTTCCCTAGAATACGTCAGCATTATAAAATAGTGTTTTCAATTTCATAAGAAACAACGTACCCCACACATTTCATTGCCGATAGCTGCTTCAACAGTGACATTGTATTGAGTGCGAGGTCGAAGATTGTCGATTCTTAATGATAACACCTCGTTCTCGCCACGGATTCATGTTTAATCCAAGATTTACTTCTTCAAATCATTCATAAGCTATCGTGTTAGTCAAATCTGCGTTCACTTCTTCAAAATACCGCAAACGGATATGAACGCACCTGTATTGATAAGTGTTACGATCAACGTTGAAAGTCTGAGGTCGAGATGAGCCGTCCAGAGGTGCAACATGGAGACGGAACGACGTTATTCGACTACGGTCGTCAGGACGAACAGCCCATGACACCACCAGAGAGCTCTCGCTGCCACCAATCTAAAGGAGCTTGCAAACCGATGTTCCCACTATTACACAGTTTTAGCAGTTTTGAGAACTTCCAACTAATCAAAATACAAAAAAATTCAACGAAATACTTCAATTACCTTATCAATAGTGAGAATTTGTACTGGCTCATTCGTGACTCTAGACCGTTCTGGATTTGACCACGGTGACCAACTACCGTCTCGCACGTGAGCAGCAACCTGTAATGGTTTATTCAACGATGTCTACAATTAGGAAATAAGCTTAGTGCCACCTGGAAGTCGTATGTTTGCTCTGGCTGCAGGTTATCTATTCGTCCACAGTGTAATCTCGATCCTGGCGGCGGTGTCGGTAGCTGCTGGCGCTCTAGAATCCTCGGCTGACATGGGCTAACCGCCGGAAACTGTCGTTCCTATAGAAGTATTTAAAGTATCTGTCCTCTGTAGGACATTTAGAATAATGAAAAAGTTACGCTTTTACTTCACTCCCACCTGGTACTTCTGAGTTCCTGTAGCTGAGTAGCGGCACTTATACTTGTCGATGTAACCGCTCTCAGGATACGGGGATTGCCAGACTAAATGAGCGTTGTCGGCACCAGTATTGATAACCCTCACGAATGGTGGAGCCTCAAAAGCATAGACATTTTTTGGAAGTGCTTATTCATAATTAATCTCAGAATGTGTTACCGTAACAGTTTTCACTGCCGCCGTCTGGAATGGCACTTCCGGGGACCATGGACCAGGGCCTCGACTGGTGTATGCGCGAACCTGCAATGAAAGCTTTTAATTCAAAGTGCGATAAACGAAGATGAAGTTGATTTTCAAGCTGAGATACAAGATAAGCTGGTAATTATAGTTTTACTTAGACACCTTTTTCTTGGATATTATCTCAAGAAAAGCCTTTTTTTGCGTGAACGTCCCGTCTATTTTGCCACTTTCAGCGTTCCTTGCCTATAGTTGTTCTTAACAGCCAAAGTTGTTTCCATTCTCAGAATTAATACTGTCCCTCACTAATAAAACCTCTTAATATTAGAAAGGACTTGTTAACTATGGAACCAGAATACCATGGAAGAAGCTTCCTGGATCGCAAAAAGGGTTATCACATTCAGAGCGGATTCAGTACAAACCTTGACGTTGTACCTAGTGAACGGCTCGAGATTGGCTACGTGAGCTCTGGTGCCTCGAACGTTGTTGGCAAATCTTTGCGGTGAGGCTCGACGATCAGCTGCTATCACTTCGTATTCATACTCAGTTATCTCGCCATTCGTCTGTAATTGTGACCATTGAACAGACTTATAAACAAGAAAACAAACTAGACCCAATATTGGATGTGCTGCTTCTTGTGAGTGAAAAAAGTTTAAACCCAAAAAGGTCCCCTCAGACTAATTCCATTGGAAAATTTTTATATTGAATTATACTGATGGAAGAATGTCTACAAATTCGTTGCCAGCCGTAATCTATCGACTGAATAAATGGTGATAACACAACATTACGCGCTATCACCATAACGTCTTCCTGTCCCTGCTATAAAGTACGGTTCAGTTTGGGGCGTGTGGCACTTATGAAGCGGAAGGAACCGCCGAAACGTACGTATGCCAGTGACTTGCCAACGTCGAAAAGGCTGTATACATACTCTCATACTATATTACACTGAATGTTCATACGCTTTCATATAACCACTGCGTTCCTAAAAATCGTAAGGATATAAAGATTGGAATTATAAATTTGAAGAAATGAACCTGCAAACAAGGTGGCGCTTGCCAGCTGATGCTGGCGTCGTTCTCTCTAGCCTCTTCTACTCGGAGATACGTTGGAGGTGCAGATGGCGCCGACTGCTCAGTTTGGACCTCCTGTGATACTCGTTCGCCTGCGATCGTCGTCCTTGCCGCTACTCCTACTCTGAACAGAAGACATGTGCTTTGAAGAGAGTAAAATGCTAATGACGGCATCTGGCTGGCTCGTGACCAAAGCACCTGTAGCGAGAATGTGGGTGCAGCCCAGTGATGACATGATGAGGCATTGTAGTTGATATGGTTAACGGCACGTCCTGCTGCTGGTCACACATTCCCCTAAAATTCAGTTATTTCGGCCATTTCATCCAAATCTTCATGCTTATATTCCTAGCGTTTGTTATTGAAACCACAGAACATTCGGAAGCTTCCAAGAAATCCTAAATTTTGAGGAGTGATCTAAAAATTATTGCGAGAAGTAATCATTCATCGCCATACGGCTTTAAGCTGTCAGTATAGGGATGAGGTATTGTAAGGTTTCGCTCTAACATGAGAGCTCTCACGACTAGTGATCGATAAACACTTGGCAAAAGTTCTAATTAAGGGAATTCGATGGATTTAGCTGGAGTAAAGGGCAAGAGGAGCGTTTGGGGTTGATCGTTATTTGAGAGATGTCTTATACATTCGACTCCATTAGACATCTTGAAGTGATTTAATATATAGTAGCCTATCAATCTGTGGTGGCCACCAGTATGTCAATTTGGTGTCCTCAGTCTCCTAAACATGTTTATTATCATATTCTTGACGATGGAAATATAGGAATCTTGGTCCGCCCGAGGGTGCAAAATTCAGAAAGAATCATGCATTGCGGGTCACCTATAAGCACTAGGCTTAACGCGCCTCCACTATTAGAATAAGTGAGAATTCCGGAACGACTATGGCATTTATTATGTCACCTTCCTCTTCACTATTACAACTTGTTATTCTGCTCTGTTGAACACTGATCAGATCACGCGTTGAAACGCTTATCTAACGATTGATGAAGGTTAAGAGAATCAGCAATGAAGTACTTTTGGCTAAATGACCCACTTGCTGATTAACTGATAGGTAACCTCATATTGAGTAATGAGCCCGTTTGGATTTAATGGAGGCCTCCAACTGACTTGTAGTCTGTCCGGACCAACTGCCTGCACTCGAAAATCGACCACAGGCCCAGGAGCCGCATCCTAGTTATACTGCCATTAGACACATGGGAAGAATATAAGGGCACTGAGATGAACTTACCTGAGTTTGGGCGGTCTCAGTTCTCGACCACTGCGTCTCTCCTTCCGGATTAGCTGCTTGTACTTCAAAATTCCACCTGAACAGGAACTTTGGCTTTTCAGTACGTCGTCATTATAACTTCACAATGCATGGATTCAAGAATATGATGAAGAAATTTTTGCTTTTGAATGGATACACAAATTTTCGCCCTAAAAATTCTGCTATAGAGCTCAAACCGAGGATCCTCAATGATTGTAAAAAAATATGCGTTATGTTTGGTTTCTTTATAGAATCTGTTTGAGAGTATCTTTCGCTTGGTAGAATGATTTGACTCCTCTTGCAGTTCTTATGTGATTAGATTTATTGCCTGACATAATCATTGTGAAACTCACTTTGTATATGGGTCGGACTCGAACACAACCGAATTCTCTCCTTGCGTGAGATTCTTGAAGCCTTGGTTTTTCGGTGTACTGTATTTGACGATGTACCATATGCGATCGCAATTCCATTCGGACTCATGAAGCGGAGCCCATGTGAGCCGGATTTGTGTAGGACCAATGGGAGAGACCTACAACTGACTTATACTGAGTATCATACCCTCATTTCTGTTTCAAACTCGCTAGTAAACGTGCGTGCAGTGATTCTACATATTTATGTGTCAACTTATTAGTGGTTCAAATTGGAGACAAAATTGCACTAGCTGCCTAAATGATAGAATATACGTGGGAATGAAACGAGTAAGAAACCTGTAGATTTGATGGTGCTCGTCTCGGTGGCTGGCAGGTAGACCGCGTATGCACTTGAACTATCGGCGATATGAAAGCAGTACCACGGTTATGGTCCTTCACGACCACGCGCACCTTCAACCCAAGCGATTAATTACAAAGTCAGGTGATGTAAAGCTCTTCCTATCTTTGACGCTGTACTCACTAGTAGATAAAACAGTACCTGGTAAGTGTGACCCTTGGGAAGCTCGCCTAGATCAAGTGAGTAGGGTCGCTGCGATCCCGAGTATGGTATCTAAAGATATGTTACACGTTCGCTTGAGGGGCGCAGCAGAAGAATTTTAGGATATACCAAAAGTTATTATGTAAAATAGCTATTCACATAAATTCCTGATCTAGATAGAAGCAAACATTTCGTTTTCCTTTAAAGCAAGTCGAAGTATATTTATAAGCCCATGCAAATGGCTTTTATTGAGATTTCTTACTTGAAAACCCTACATTATCGGTGCTCACTTACCGGATTACTATGCTGACGCCAATCCCACTCTGTAGTGGCTTTCCACTCAACAATGAAATTGTCAATAAGGCCGTCGACGTTCTCCCTTGATTGCCACATGATGATTGGGTTTCCTTGTCTGATGAAAGAGCATCAGTTAAACATATGACTTTCTAGCTATAAAGTAAAACTGGAAACAGATGCTCATTTCAAAGCAGACCGATAAGCGACGTTTGGTCCGATGATCAGTTCTCCACCTAGCGACGTTCGCGCTTCTGCTGGTGCAGTCCAAGCCGAGTGCCCAGCCACATTTTTTGCACGCATTCGGACTGACCTCAAAAAGAAAGTGTATCAGAAATACATGTATAAAGTATCACTAAACCAGAACGTAACTTCTTAAAAGATAGCAAAGAAACAGGTTGAACCAGTAGTGAGCTAGTTTGATGGCAAGTACTCTTTGATAGTATATCAACTTAATGAATTGCAAGCACACAAGTGTTTCACTCACCATTGCTGGTTTGGCTGGCTGGCGAATATGTGGCTACTCTGACTACCAGGAACAGTGACTGGCTGCATACCTCTCGGCTCATCCACCTATGATGAAATGGTTCAAATTCAATTTCTATTAGCGTGATGAAGAACGCAAAGAGATCATGATCTCACCTGGATTTCATATTCAATGTCAGCACATCCCCAAGTACTTTGGGGTGGAACTGCCCAGTTTACGCGCACGTGTGAAGCATCAGGAGCTTGTACTTGAAGATGTAAGGGTGGATGAGAGGGTGCTAAATGATCATACCAACTTGAAATAACAGGAAAAATCCATATAGAAGAAATAGCTCTCAAACTCAGAAAACTCAGTTTATTGATCGTCAGCCGTGATGAGACTAAATTTGTATGATAAGCAACCGGGTCTTCAAGCAAACTCAACAGAAAGTGTTCAAAAAATAAGCAAATAAGAATGAATCGCATTTGAAGGAATACGATTTACAGCAGTTAAATTCCAATTAACCAGCAGGTATTATACCGACAGAACATGTCCATTCAAACCTCGCATTACAAAAGTGTGGTTTGCAATCCAGAGAAGAAAAAGCGTTTCTCAGATCAATATAATCATTCAAAGTTTGCAAACACTTTTACAGACCTGTACAGCTACTCCTGGCAGATGCTTCAGGACTTACGTACATGACGTATGAATTTCTATCCAAAACCTAAAAAGCCCATCATATATAATCTATGGAGAGCATGAAAAGTTTTGAGCTTCCATCAGGAATAATTTCGCTTTTGATTCGCTTAAATGCCCAAGGATCTTGAATAACTTTGCCATTACTTGCATCTCCATAGAATACTAGTCTAAACCTTACCTGAATGTGAACGGAGTAAGTGTGTCCTTGTTGAAGACCTGTGAGTGTCTGTGAATAGTCTTGATTGTCGCCCACATATGGTACAATTTGTCTAAACAGTATAGATTGTGATGATAAGTAATGTTGATTGATCTTCAGTGTTATTCACCCGTAAGGATTCCATCCTGAGCTCTCAGTTCGGAACTGGACTCGGTATCCGAACACACCACGTCCGTCGCCCTCGCTCCTCCATTCGACGAGCAGATCATTTCCACGAGCTGTGACTCTTGGTGTGGACACCAAAGCTGAAAGTATAAATCTCGAGTCTGACAGACATAGGACATGAATTAGATGTATAGGTTAGTATAACTGCATTCTAAAGGAATGTTATGAATGAGTTACGGAGTCAAAGAAAAGCTACGGTGGAGTGTAAAACGAAGATGGGGTACAGGTATGAGAAAACGAGAAAGAGAGGGAGAAGATACAGCACTGCACTCAACTAGCTAAAGTCAACTGTTTGATGAATACTACGCACGCTACCTCCGACATCTACTTGCAGATACGGACGCTGAGCATCCGAACCACACCAAAAATCCGTTCGTGGATCGCAAATAGTGCGGCGATGGCGCTTATTGGCTAAAGAGCAGTTTCAAAGAGACGAATAATAAGAGAAGAGAAGGGGAGAGAGAGGAATAAAGTGACCAAATGAATGAAATGTGTTTTTCTTTAGGCCAAAGCAATAAAGAAACAACAGGAGACGTAGAAGAAACAACTGACGGGAATAATAAATTGACGAATGGTCTCCAATATGGTGTTAGTTACTACGACCAAACTAGTTCATATAAATTTGAGTTAGAACACTAAGAAAAGATGACGTTGCATAATCGCGGAGATGTGTAGCACCGTAGACGCCGCAGTTCGAGACCCATAGACCACTTGATATGAATTTGGTAGTGACTTACAATGAGTCTTCTTCGTAACAAACTTACAAATAGAGCGCTTTTCTACTTTTAACTAGATCCCAGTCACTAATACGGACCTGTTCCAATCTTCAGAGAGGAATGAAGAGAAAAATTAATTTATAGCTACCCTAGAACTAAGAACACCACACATAGACGAATCGCCTCTTATAAGTATGCTAAGCGTTAGTATTGATATTAGAGATGTCAACTCACTTCTACTTCAGTTACACTAAAATCTACGTCTCCTGTCAAATTTTATGCAATCAGAGGGTAACTTCCAAAAAAACTTTGGAATATAACTTTACTATCACTTATTTCTAGAAATACTTTCATTTCCAGATTCTAATCTATGGTAATTTCAAAATTGTTCCCTTAGTTTCAAATGTCATTTTGAAAATACTGCAGAAAAAAAACCATTGCTGTTTGAGCGAATCAGAATCTTTATATTACGGTCTACTTATAAATTTTGCCACTGGAGCAAATACCAAATCTATTATCCAAAAGCAATTATAATTGTTTAACGACACTTTTCAAAGTATGCGCCATCAACCTTAAAACATTTCTGCCATCTCTCAGGCAACAAATCAATACCTCTTTGTGGAGAATTTTCTGTGCTTTCTTTTGATACCAAACTTTGTCCATACTTGCTACACCATGACCGCTAAACGAAGCCTCTATCGCACTTTGCTGATTTGTAAGTAGATTTTGGACTATGCGCATTATCTCTTGGGACCGGACTAGGCCGATTGACTGACTTGCTGCCACCGGGAGAGACGGTCAACGTCAAGCGCTACTGTAAGCACCTGAACCGCTGCAATTGGTTCCAATCACATCGACTCGCTGCAATCTCTCATTCTGTCTCAAAACAACGCGAGGCTGCATGTCGCCAAGCTGACAAGAAAAAGTTCACCGAATTGAACTGGGAGTTGCTAGATCATTTGCCGTACAGTCTGACTTGTCGCCACCTCACTATCACCTGTTCCCGTCGCTGGAGCTCTTCCTAAGCAAGAAGAAGCTCCAAGACAATTGTTTGCGTCGAGAATTGACAACTTTCTCTAAATCCGAGGTTGACGAGTTCTATGAGCGCGGTATTGATTTGACGCCCGACAGATGGCAGAAACGTGTTCATGCTGATGGTGCAATTTTAAATAGCTCAGCTAAGTAATTCTAATCAGTTCTGGTTAGCAAATTTGTAGCTTATTTCTCTAGTGCCAAAACTAATGAAAAGACCCAAAAATATACCTATGAGGGGTAGCGTGCGTTTGACGACGCTTTAGTTTCTGACCATGACAACCTTTCATTTTATAATCACTCACAGAACTTTCGTTGGAGTTAATATAATACTTTTGTTTGCGGTTTAACATTCTGTCTTATATTCACACTAATCACATTTACTTGTACTGGGAATATCAATGTAGACGATGCGATGATGAATGCAGTGGCGCAGAAGAGTAGTGTTTTTGCAATAGTGGCTAATCAGTGAAAAATATCGCGCTTATCATTATTATAGTATCAGAATGAAGCGACATAAATAACGAGGAGATCACTCACATTGCTGAGCACTGGTGAAGATCGCCTCACGGGATGCCGGACCCGATCCGGCTAAGTTCACCGCACTCACCTGCAAGGAAGCATTTGGGAGAAGAAAAAGACGAAGTGACAACTGAGAGCAAGATTTCAATGCGTGACCTGTGTCACAACATTACCTCTACTCGCCAGTCTCCTTTCGCTGGTGCATTGATGTCGAAACTACGTTCATTTCCCTGCACTCGATAGCTGATCGGTATTCCATTCTAAAATTCTTCTCCGTTAGTGCGATTTATCTAGACGACTAGCGACCACGAAAAACTCTACAAGTCAACTGTGTGACTTTTTTTTTGCCAATGTTCACAAATCATAGAGAGCGCTGCTCTTACATTGATCGCGACCATCGCGATCCATTTTACGTGAGCATCGTCGTCCGTTCATAGATAGGATCACAACCTTGAAGCTCTTGAAAGGGAAAAGATTTTAAGCAGCTTAGAATTGAGAATCTTCTCGTGTTGTAAGCTATTGTAGCCATTGACATGGGCGTTCCTCTGCAGCCAAAAGACCCCGGTAACAGGAAGCATTTGTGCTATAGGAACGGTTGACCGTTTTGATGCAAAGTGCGTTTTGAGAATTGCCTTAAAGTTAGCCCTAATACTACGTTTGCTTTGATTTTCCAATACTTGAGCATCTCTGTAATTCATAATTCTACTCCTAGCAATGTACCTCACCCACCTGAATACCGGTAATAAAGAACGACGTCTGACATGAAGGATCATCAGTGGGGAACGTCCACGAGACTCGAACTATTTCATCAGACACGCGATCCAGTCGGACGTTTTCGGGAGACGCTGGGACTGGAAAGAAACGTGTGTACCATTGAATTAACTGGTAAACTAAAGAAGAAACTACTTTGACATGAGACTTGGAAGCTGGTGCTGGGTGAGGTAGCGACGGTGATTCTGTTATTGTCGATTGCTCTTACTCTCAAGTAGTATGTTGCGACTGGCATAGCTCCAAGCTGATGACGGAAGTGGGACTGCGACGGTTCTGAACGAACTATCGCTCCATGCTCTGACCAGTCGCGATCGGCAGTACTACGAATGTCCACCTCAACAAAATTCCATATAGGTGATGTAAAACTTGTGTTCCAAACAAAGTTGTTTATGCCATAATGGGTTACTTGCATCCACTCTGTTATTCCTTACGTATCAATTACAGTTGCTACAAAACGGATTTCCTCCGTGTGATCGAGTAAAGTGGCAATAATTCAGTAGCGAATTTACCTGATATCCGAGTAAGTTTGAAGTGTCTCCGGAAGTAGACCAGTATACAACATTACGTGGTCCTTGTTGCTCGATTCGCGGCTGTGTAATGCTCACTTGTGACTTTGGTGGCTGTACGATTCCCGCTAAACACATGATTCTATTCACAGAGCGCATTGGTGAAAGTTTAGACAAGTGCTTTTAACAATATTGTTGACTTGTTGCTTGTTAATTTCCAGGTTAGTTATCACAGGTTAGCTTGCTTTGAGGCCGACACGGTTAAAACGTAGCAAGGTACGTTGCTTAGTAGCTTTCAGAGAGAGAAACATTATTCTTCAATTATTATTCGGAGTCTTCTCATAAGTCTTAGAAAAATTCTGATAAATCTAAACTTGTGTTGGCGATTCGTTTCAGAGAACTGTTGCGAGGTTTTCAGTATAATTTATTCTATTAAAGAATTTTCAGTTATTCTGCTAAAAAAACGTCGCGATCTTAATGAAATATGTGAAAAAACGCCTTAAACTTGGAAGAGAGAAACAATTATACATTTTAAAAAGCGACGAGATTACAAACGAATGTCTTAAGGTATTTCTATGAGTAGATACATGGACAGCTAGTGTACCTAGATGCAGAAGTGAGAAATGTACTGTGCATCCCGAGTCATGCACTATGCCGTTCGTAAGATTGTATGTCACCTAAAAGATGTGGATGAGAGTGATTTAGAGCGTGTTGAGTAGAGCGGTACTCGGAAGATGTAGTGTCGTCCAAACACCAGATTCCTTAGTTGGAAACAATAGTCAGCAGAATTGACGAGTCCTCGAGGACACAGAAACTGCTGCGGAGTGCCGGCTACATGCACCCATCGGGGGTTATCCAACTCTTTGAGCTCTACTCTGCAACGCTAAACAGTGTTGTTAATTCTCGATTGCGTTCCATAAGAAGCGAGTGGCTTATTGTGGGTGACAAACAATGCACGCACTTGAAATATGCTACAGTGTTAGTATGCGACGGAAGCGGTGTCCATACAATAAAAGCGTCTGGGGGAAACAGCACCACACGAACTTTCAAGCAGTTATTCTCATCTAAAACGAAAGTTAGCGGAAATTTCTGGAATATTCGAAAACGTCAAGAGAATTTACAAGCTACCATGACCTTTTTTGTCAGAGTCACTTTAATCTACCATACCTGATAGGATTCTTGTTTGCGGTATGTGAAGGTCAAGCAGAAGTTGGAAGAAATACATTTACAGTTAATGACTCAGCTATAAATGAGGGCAAGTACAGATTAAATGCACAGTTGCTGGCTACCACTATTCAACCATTCATGCTTGATCCAATGAGGCCGCGCATGCGAGCATATCGTTGCCAGCATGAAGGACTGACGGATGCAGAAAGTTTGTCTAAACAGGGTCGCCACGTTAAAAGATAATGGTAGCTTTCTCCTCGTTCCAGGTCATGTTAATATGCATGATAAGGTTAATGAAAGGAAATACCTGCTATGGAGTACTTCGCCTTGCGTTTACGACGTCTTGACATTTGAACACTGATGTTAGTGATAGTTAAAGAAATCATATCTGTGATTGATTAGTGTAAGATTAGAAACTATATTGAGGTAGCTCAGTGTTTAGGGCTGGCTGTTAATTTCTTGCGTTAATTAATTGGTGAAACGAACCACTACGAGAGCCTTCCGCTTGAGTGGTAACATGGATGACATCACTCCATGGAGAATGCCCGTTTGCGTTCCTAGATCGCAAGCGGAACGCGTAACTAGTGGACGGACGCAAGTCACTGATGGTAACCTGAGTGCCTCCTGTGTACGATGCACCGCTGTGAGGCATTTCCTGTTGTGATTCGTGGATCTGCAACAATGTCCTACTTTTACTAGCATTTGATCGACTCTGGAAATATTGAAATGCTCAACGTCTATAGTTTCTCCATGCAACACTAAATTTTTCAAGGCGAACATATGTGACCCTTCCTTATGATTTCCTTCTTTTTTACCTGTGAGCATTCTCGACTAATCGCTACGGTTTCTTAACCTGCAGCAAAAAATGACCAATAGGGAAAGATATTCCACCTACTTACCAAATATTCGTACCCATCAATGGGGGCAACGCTTTCGTCACAGTTTGGTTTACTCCAACTTAATCTCAACTCTGTCGCATCAGCCAGAACAAGAGAGATCTTAACATCCAATATTAATTGAAAAAGTCGGTAAACGCTAGAGGAGAGCTCACCTCAGTAGGAATTCCAGCTGGCCCAATGCAGGCATTAGCTGCAGCGACTCCTATAGTAACCTCATCGGATCGTGCAACAAGCTACAAATTGAGCAACGGCCAATTCGTTTCGTTGATTCAATAAAATTGTTTGAAAAACTGCGCTCGGATTACGAATAGTATGAAAAGCAGCGAACTTCTTTTGTGTCTCCGATTGCGATGACACGAACATTGAAAACCAAAGAGTTATCAATTTCCGGAAGTGACACACTGTATTTCTCAGCACCTTCTTCCACTTTCTGAACGGTCTAGGTAAAATATAAAGTTGAAAAAAAAACACGGATTCATGAAAAGTGTTTAAATGAAAGGATGTACGAAAGAAGTTCTTGTACCACTTCGTCTGTGCTTCTCCAGTAACTCTCGTTGGGGAGTCTGTATTCTACAGCAAATTTACTAACTGGTTTCTTAACAGATGGCATTCGCCATTGCACGGAATATCTGTGATCACCGCTACTAACCACCTAAAATCGATGCGTTTATTTCAAGCTTTCTAAAACAACCCATTCTCCTTTGAACTCAGTCACTGATAGTACAAAGCTGTTATAACGCCCAATGAAACTCTTTGCTGACGAAATGTGCTCTTGGACGAAGAATGATGATTTACCTGTGGTTTCTCATTCGAGCGATATGATGACTCTCCATACGTTTGGGCTTCCAAATTATACACCTAAACAAAGATTTGTCCAGGAACTAAAAAGCAACGATTATAGTGAGTACGCACCTGCTTCGGTTCATGGTCGACAAATGCGACTACTCCGATAAGGTATTTTGTATCTGGTAGCAGTCCAGCCAGCGTATGGCTGGAGACGTGAGACGGTACACGAGCGCGTTCTACTCGTCGCGAATCCGGTAAGACTTCGACAGCCATGATCTGAACAGCGGACATTTGTGAATACTACTCAGATGACTGTGAACTTCATTATCAGTAAGACATCTGCCAACGACAAGCGACAAGCGCTGCTTTCAAATTGTTTCACTTACAAAACATCTCTTAGGGGATGCTCAATTATATCTTTTTGAGAAAGTCAAAATATTCAAGAAAGTAGATATCTCCTTACAATCTTACAATACTGCGCAATCGATCGAGATCAAGAACACTGCGACGAGTTTTTGATCATGGAAACAAAGATTAGTCTGGGGCCCTTGTTTCGTCATAAGAGCAGCTGCTTTCCCCTGTAGCAAACGCGAGGTTATTGACAACAGACTTGTTGAGTCCAACTCGATACAAAAATGCGGTACGAAGTCAAAACAAAGTTCTAGCGATAGCTCCTTCTCGTGAGCTTGGAAAGATCAAATTGACTCGCATCCTACATAGCCAAATAATATTGATATTTCAGCGGAAACCCGTTAAAGAAAGCAGGGGATCAGAGAGTTAACAGCTTCCCTTTGAAACATTCACTGCAGTGTTTTGAAGCCTTGCAATTATTCATTGAGAATAGGCCGCACAGGCTCTGCAGAATACAGGGATGTGCCTGGCTCAGCTCAGAACAAATAACCTGGGATATCGTGCGAGGTCACGCGTGATTATTAGTCCTCCCCCTCCACACACTCTTGTGCTTCATTTTTCGGTTTTCGGTCTTCATCCAGAAGGTTTCAAGAATTTCTGCTTGGATATGCTGGATTTTTAAGCCGCACCGAGTAAGGTGCTTTGTGTAGTTTTGAGTTTCTCGACTAGGGGCTCTTTTACATGAACTCGGAATTATTTACCCGCTTCGCCGATTTCGTCGCCCTGCATGTTTTTCAAGAAATCAGATTAATCGTATGCAAACTCATGCACACGTCGTCTCTATGTTGAGACCTGTGCAATTTTTCGTTTTGCAGAGACGGTCATACAATCAGTTACTGGCCACCGTAGTGTCCAGGAGTGTCCAGTTGGCACCGTAGTGTCCAGGAGCATTCCAATAAAATTAGAGTGAAGTAATGAATTTCGATCGAAATACCCTCAAATACTCTGAAGATATGCCCTAACGTTAAAGACTGCGACTGATGAATTTCGAGACTATATGTCTTATCTCTTGAAAAAGCATACGGAAACGAATACATTTGAGGAGTGGGTTAACTGCTTCGTATTAGTGTGAAAGAATATCTAGTTGGAAAAGTTAACGTTAATCGATATCATTCAACATGCATAGGACAGAAGAACACAGCAGAGAAATTTTTGGTGTAAAAGTTAGTATTCTTGCATAAGATTCTAAACAATGCGCCAAAACCTTTGAAGCATTTTAGATGAATATCAAAAATACAATGATGGGCCGCAAAGAGGAGTGTCTCATAATCACACGTGACCTCGCTTCGTATTTCAGGTTATTCTTTGTCTGTCCTGAGCCAGCCATAACCCTATTTAATGCTCCTCTCTTAACCGCTGTTTGCTTTATATGTTTTATGCTGATGTTAAGAAAGCATTTGACTGAGTGGATTGCGACTCGACTTCGCCTTTCCAAACTCTGAAAAAGGCAATACCGCCGAAGCGTCAGCCTATTTTATACAACTTTATTGCATTGAATTTCACTCGATAAATTTCGCTGTCAGGAACCACGCGTCTTCTCATCAAGAAAAAAAAACTGAATTGTCGCTCCCAGCTGAAACTAGTAGCTAGTGACTCCTCCAAAACGAGCATCTTTCTCTTATTGTCAGTATATTCCAAAACTTTGTTTTGCCTTGAATTGATATTAACGATACTCATATTCAATCTACACCACAAGTTCGATCCAGAGTTTTAATATGACCATTCCACCCACTCTTTTGAAGCTCGCGAATGGATAGCAGACTTCCATTGAAAGATATGTATTTATTTGGCTTTCAACATATGTGCAGTGTTCAGAGGCCATGCTCGTTGGTATGATGCATTTTTTTAGCCTTCACGAACTTCCCCTTATTTTGACAAAGAACGATGATTTTTTCATGGCTATGGGATCGGGAGAGTTGTGGACGTTGCAAGATTATGAGACAAGCTCTGCTTCATTTTTCCATGTTTGTGTTGCGGGCGACTACGTATGTTTATTTGTCATGAGTTACAATGGTCCATCATAAAAATACATTGTTATCAGCATTTGGAAATTTGCCCATCCATTCTATATATTAACTGCAACTCACGATGACTGAAAATGAAAAAACACCAATGACTTACGGGCCGGATTATTGATAAGCGAAGCTGTTTGATAAGTTGTTTTTTGTAAATATGTAGATGAAAATAAAGCCATTCCCGTTGACGCCTGGCACAACATCGGTGTTTGGTAAGCTGTGTTTGATTACAAGAAATGCAAGAAAAGGGTTTTCGGCGCCAAAATAAATCATGGGAAGGGGAATGACCCCACATCGATGTCATGCCGATATTTGAGACGCCATTTATAGACTTCTACGTATATATCGCCCATTACTTCTTAATGCAACAGTGGATCATGATCGTAGGTTGTTGTACAGTGTAAAGAAGGAGTCAGTCTCCTCTACAATACTCTATAGAGCCAATTTCTTGGCTCTCTTCCCTAAAATTTGACCAGTGAAGACCACTGTGTCCTTTAAACTTCATAATTTAGTACTGTCAAGGCAAACTCATACCTCGTAGTGCTGCGTGCGCTCGTCTTTGATCGGCTCCCATGTAATGCGCAGTTCTGACTCCGTACGATAAAGAAGGCGAATTTCGCTTGAGATCGGCACGGCTAGAAAGTAGCAGAAATGGACTGTACAAGAGCAGAGATCTAGTAATATAACGATGAAGATAACGACTCACGTTCTCCTTGAGTTTTTGCCTGTAAGAGGTCCGTATTCCAAGGTCCGATTCTACGCTGGCGATCTACAGCACGAATTCTAGAAAGAGGGGAATGCCTCAAAAGACCGAATAAGAGTAAAATCAAGTTTATAACACTCACTTGACGTTATAGTTGGTTGCAGGTAAGAGATTGGTTACCGATACATGAGGCTGAGTGACAGTTTGGCGATGAACATCAAATGGAGACTCTTCGCCAATAAGTTCAACCTGAATTTTTGGTGGTATCATCCCTCCAGATAATTTACTGACATGGAAAGCTGAGGTGCGTCACAGACATTTAGAGTGCGACAAACTCGGTAGACTATGAAGAAATAGCGCTAAGCCCGGTTGCCAATATTTTGCATAAGGGTAAATATGAAATTCAGGGTAGATGCTTTGTGAACTTTACGGAAGCAAAATATCTTGGTTTTAGCTGACGTAATAGCTGATTATTCACGAGATACCTGGTATTCTCCTATAGATCCGCACTCAGGAACGTCCCATTTGATGGCAATCGAATACTGTCCCTCATGCGTGACCTCCAAATGACGCGGAGCAGTGATGTCATCTTGAAACACTTTGTACTTGTCTTGCACTCTTCTTATAATAGAATTCAAAAAAATGAAAGCATTTCTCTGTACTAGAAACCTCCTATTAGGAACAACGACGAGGACTGGATCTTAAAACAAACTTGGTTTTGGTAGAGCATGAGGAATCTGATTAACAATAACGTTCTTCTTCATGGTTTGACTTTCAAATGTCAGTTTGACGTGGTTTTTTGTTTGAGCTGTGATCAAAAGCGTTTCATATCTCGTATCAATCATCGCATGCGTGAAGCAGAGGTAGCGATTGTTCCAGACCATAACTTTGAATCATTATATCTAAACACATATGCACCTCCATGAATCGAAATAAAAACCATCAACCGGTTCAACCCTTTTCCCCAAATGCTCTCTTGCACCTTGTGGGAACTCTTTAACAGTGATCTCTTTAGAGTTGCACGAAGAGTCAACTCGACCAACATTATTACCACATTTATAAAGAAGAAGGCTACAAGCAGCAGTCGAAGAAGCACAAGAAATATTCAAAGACCTCTGTGAAGGATAAATGCGCGGAAAGGAATCGAATGCAAGTGTTAGAATTCGCACAGCATATGTGATAATGGATGATACGTAATATTTATATATATATATATACATGTATATATATGCATATATATATATAAATATGAACGAATCTTGAAATATTTTCAGTGCTAGAAAATGCCTAGGCGCGCCATGACCAACCACTGTGCTGAATCCGTCGCTTGTAATAACATAAATATTATTGTACTTCATTGCGAGTGGTAAACTATCATTCCACCCGTGCTTCTCTCCAAACGATGACTCGATGCGACAACGAACACCCACATAGCTGCAGAGACCGGCTGTATGCAACCGACTTGAATCAATCCGGTTTTGAAGAAGACATTCTTCGGAACTTTAATCGAATTAATCTCGGTACCAACTTCGTTTCAGCTTAGTAATCCAATGATGCGTTAATCATTTATGCCGAAATTCAACGAGACTCATTTTCTAAAGTATTCCGTAGGTCACAATGTAATCTCGAGATAGTCGTTTTCCCTGCGCAACGGAGGCCCAGAGCAAATTTCGTAACCACGATATCTGCATACCTTCGACATGACTGCCACTTCGAGAACTTTCGAAATTTCGCTCTATTCGACTACGTAAACTCGAGTTTTGTATTTCGAATTTAGTGAGATTAGTAATGATCACTCAAAATTTTGGTTCTAAACCAGCAGTTACGTACGCTACAAGGGCTTCAATGGATTTTCACTAACATCAATTTAAAGTTAAACGATATAGGACAAACCAGGAGTCGTTCAATTCGGTGAAGTGGAAACTATCAAGCATTTCTTTGCGTAACTTCTCAACGCTTCTATTTGTAGCTATTTTATTTAGCACCTATGCGATCCGTTGTCAGATACTCTGCGCATCCCGACGCTTCTTCAATTCGGTTCATTGCCGCGCATCCGACATTTGAGAAAGTTTCCTAATTTGCATGCTGATGCGAATGTCGTTTGAGGACTTCATCATATTAAAGAATGTCGCTGAATACTGGTCGATTTAATTCTCTCTGGAATCCTAGGATAGCTTTTGCGAGTTCTTTGCACTCCACCAATTGCGATCGCGGATCTTCTCATAATAGATCGGAACAAATTTTTTTCCAGGAAATTCCCGCGTCGCGTCGACCCAGTAAGAATGGGCGATTATGTAGGCTCAGGCTATAGGATCGAGTTAGCAGCCATGTATAGACTCTGGGATACCTTCAAACACTGTGTTATGGTCGCTCAATCGATGTCACGCTAATTTTCGATCAGTTGAGTAAAAGCACAGCAGAGGAGGGATTCTCGATATAAGTACATGTTTGCTCTTTGATGAATTTTCATACAGTTAACTTTAACATAGCATCTTCACTGATACGAACTAGAAGACAATCACCGCGGAGAAATCTCTTCGGTTTTGATCACAGCAAATTTTTCAAAAGAATGACAATCAAGAAAACAGTTCTTATAGAATAGACATAAATAAGAAAGTTGTAAGTTGAAATACGTTAAAAAACCATTGAAAGCTCTCTCTTACTTAATCGAAGCTCAATTTAGTATGACATCTTAGATAACTTTAGAAACCAAGGCAAAATGAATCTACAAATCCTTTTTTTTTGAAAATTTTGCAAGTCAGTGCTGATCCATACTGGAAAAGTGGAAAGGCTTTGAACTTTATTGATTCATTTCTGGATACTTCCTTGCAGAGGAACATTTTCTTCATAAATTTTTGCCCTCGCTAGTCACTCGTTGGCAGTGGATGTGAATCCGGTCCGTACACTGATTTTCAAAAGCTGGCACTTAATGCTGTACAGTCATAGATACATCACTGTACAGTTATAAACGAGTCTTCTATGGATTTAAAAAGTTCAAGA
Source organism: Parelaphostrongylus tenuis (assembly GCA_019055375.1). Classification (NCBI taxonomy): domain Eukaryota; kingdom Metazoa; phylum Nematoda; class Chromadorea; order Rhabditida; family Metastrongylidae; genus Parelaphostrongylus; species Parelaphostrongylus tenuis. Next base: position 88,913 of record JAHQIW010004802.1, on the reverse strand, counting down.
AGTGGTTATCAAGCTGGCCTTGGAGGAAACTGAACAACTCAGTAATCATTGTTTTCTTGGATAGAACGTGATCGCAGTTCGCAATGAGTCCTCGAATCTTCCATGCATAGAATTTGGGATGAATCCTGAGATTCTTAGCAAAGCTCATGCTCACTTCTAGATTTAAACCTCTCTTTTCATATCTATAATGTTTTAGTTTCTTCTGGAACTATGCTGTATTGATGGTGTGTTTGTAAAGCACTTAAACCAAGGGAAAATCGGAGAAAATCAGCAAACATAACAAGTGGTCGGCCACTCATCTACGTTGGCTTCGATTCGCACCTAGGATATTTCCAGTGGCCAACGTGACTAAGGTCACCACTTTGTCTTTATCTCACTGAAGTTCGGCTAGAAATCGAACTCCAAGCGGAATGTTCCAATATCATTTGTAGAATTTTCCAAATTTTCAAAATAACTTTTCGAGAATTTCTTCCATAACACTAGCCAATCAAGAAGGACAGAGGATATTACTGCACTTTCTCCTCGTATTCAAGCATAGGTAGGCCAAATAGAGCAAAAGTAGAAAGAAGTCGACTTCGAAATGCGGAACAAAAGGCTTTTGTAAAGGTTCTATCGCCTTTTTATCCGACTTTTATTAGTCATCAAACCAAGAGCAGCTATAGGAAAAAAACTAAGTCATTGGAAATTGTTGGGAAGCATGATTCCCGATCTTCCTAAAGCGCAGAAATAGTTGAAACCTTGAGAAAACCTTTGTCGTGGGGCAACAAGCATTCATCATATTTACAAGAACCAGGGAGTGCTTGTAGAGAAGGTCTTAGCATGCTCATATCGGTTTTCACAAAGACTTATGCAGCTCAGTAGCACTAATGAACTTAGTGGAAGAGTAAGGTTGATCTTGAAGTAATAGCAGCACAATCCGCTCAAAAATCTGACACTGATATGGAAGACGGAATAGTGAAATGAAGTGGTATAAATGACGGAATAAGATCAGAGTTTTGATAAAAATTTTTAGCTATTCATGAAAGCAAAAACATAATATTGTAGATGACTATTCTTGCCAAAATATATAATCTAACATTACTAAGAAGTTCATCACTGACCACTCTCGCATCTAATGGATACGATTTCGTTACGAGCTCTGATTTCAGGTGTTTCCACAAGGATTTCATTGTTTGAGCCAAGTACTTTGATACGTACAAAGTAAGCAATTCCAGTGGGAAGTTTTGGAATCTAAACGGCCAGAGTATTCGAAAAATACGTTAGGAATCAAAGATCACGAGGCAGCTGATGATCATAGGATTAGAGATTAAGTGGCACATCTAATGAAGAAGAAAGAGAATCTTAACAAATGACAATTTGCCAAAGATGGTGACACTTTTCGAGAATATAACACTAAATCGCCTGACCTGCACTCGATACTGATGATTAGGCCCTTTATAGGGAATGATTCCTGAGTGTACCATCCACTGCTTATCCTTTTCAGAGCGATACTCTACGAGGAAACCTTTCACATCTGCGTCCGAATGATCGCCTGACAATAACTTCTGTAATTTTTACGTATGTAAACGACAATCGCAATAACAATACCTGTTTGGATGCCTTCCCATTCCACTGTCAACAAGCTTTCGGTGCCTTTTGATTCCCTTCGAACTCGTAGTGATTCTAAAAACACAGTGAAATCATATTCCTTTTCTTCTGACCGGATTTACACAAGCGACTCGTCAGATTAGTTATTAGTTATCATGGAAAATTTAGCCCCTTTCTCCTTTAGTGATAAAGTCACTTAGAATCAAGGCCGATCGTCTGAACTAGACTGGTTTGCATTTCGTCAATTCGGCTCCCGTAATGGACGCCTAAACTAACCCCAGTGGGACATGAAAATAATCGTTTGATTGTATACAACCTGAATACGAAAATAGCGATTCTTCCAATGGTTATAGTGCCGTCATCCGAAGGACCATGACTTTATGCCTTAACGGAACTTGTCAAAGTGATCTCCTTGCAGCGTCTTTATCCGTGCTGATCTTTTCTACGACTTTTTCTTATCAAATACCAATTACGGAATCATCATGTACCAAACAAAAAGGCGTCACATGGTCGTCGATTGAACAGGTTCTACACGCGGCACTCGCTATGCGCATATTTCTCCCCTTCTATTGTGGAGGATTTCCATGAATATCACCTACATTAAGAAATTCTTCGACCAATACCAAATCACGATGACCGAATAGTTTTCAATCAGAAATAGTGGATATAGTTATATGAGTATCACTGATATATTTTGCAGGATTGCTGCACACAGCAAAAAATCATGAAAAGGTTTGCCGAAATTGTTACTCTCAATCAGAAACTGCTAGGCAAAAACCTGAGCATTTCGAAATTTATCCCAACTTGATCCTTAACGCCAAATACTTCCATCTGTTCTAGCACTAGTAAAAACTTCGAGTCAATACGACTGTGGTGATTCAAGAAAGGGCAACATATAGCAGTTTTTTTCAATTTGTCCTTGAAGTAAGCGTAAAGAAATTCGTTCTACTTATCATTAAATGTCGTCCTAGAAGTATTTGACCTGTGAGAGAGGTTCTCTGCTGCACGACGGTCTTTGAAGCCCAAAATCCCATGTTTTGCTCGGCGATTCGAAGCCTTTTATCTCTTGTGTTCCGTTATGCACAAGTAATTAGTTAATGCTCAAATGACCAATAATGGAGACGATTCTGATTGATTTGTCATTCTACTACGTTCCGGATGATTCTGATTGCTTTGTTATTCTTCTAGGTTCCGGTTACTCCTATTCGTTCCACGACTATTCTAAAGTCAATTGAATCATACGATGTAATCAGTCGAAACGACTATTAAGGAAAGTTGTATCTTCGTGCTATGCTTGAGGATTGACAGTTTCTATCCCCGCGAGACACTTTAGCGACTTATGAAAACGGAAACGGGAAAAGTGCTAACGCAACATCGTCACCTTCGTCTTCTCCCAACTAGATCTTAATCATCTATAATGGAATTCCCGTCATTGATTATCACACGCAGCAGAACGGATGGAAGTTTAAAGGTATTTTGGCTGGAGATCGGATAGATACCTGAGAGAACGACGATGATGGAGAGAACGACGAGCAGTGTGCCTGTTGTTCCCCTCGAAAACGGACCCATCTCACCTGAAAACCATCTCGTTAAGTAATCAGATGAACTACATCGTTGTGAGAAATGTTGCCATATTCGAGAAAGTGATAAAAACGCGAATTAAGAATATGTTAATAAATCAATCGATCACAACGAGTTTCAAATTCGTCTTTTTGACGAAGTTCGTGAAAAATTTTCATGTATAGTACTTTTTCAAGAGATGTTGCATACAGAAAACAGCTTATGCTCCGTTAAGCGTCAAAAACTAAATAACAGGCAGCTGTGTATCAGTAATTCTAAATTTTTCCAGTAAAAACTTCAGCTGAAATTGATGGATAGCTGTGATCGTCCTAGAACTATGAAGAGAAGTCGACAAAATTTAACCAGGTGGCTTTTGTTTTAGTGTTATTAGAGGAAATTTCGACATAAATGCACTGTTGAAAGTGCTCCGTTCTGCGGCATTATGGATAATCAGTTTCAAAGAAATACATAAGAAGCCACTGCAGAAGAAAATTGAGGCAATGACGGCAAAATTTCAGGATCTAAGCCTGCGTCCAGAAGAACTTATCACAAAAGAATGAGGATAACTGGAATATATTGAATTGGTTATTTTTTTGTACAGTTCCAAAGATGAGCGATATAAATGAGTACTTATGGAACATCCCTAAAGTAAAGGAGACAGAAAGTTCAGTGGTAGTGCTGCCGACCATCATGGGCACAATACTTCGACCCTTCGTAGTGCTCTCCAAGCATCTTATACTTCCGAATGTAGAAAATTGGTGGCATATTTGTCTGGGAAATTTCACTCTTGCAAACCAAGTGGGTGCTCTCTATCTTGGTTATCCTAGGACTTCGGAGCGAATTGAACTCCACCAGCATTCAGTATGTTCATTGTGAAAGAGAGATGCTCAACTAGCAGCTGAACCCCCTTGCGCAAAGGGTCGGAGACGTATGTGGATGAGGAATGCGGGAAAACGAATAGAAGGCAGCAACTCTCGAAATCCGTTCCTAGAAGTAGAAGACGGATCCGCAGAATAAATTTGGAAATTTTCCAATAATCGTGCCAATTATAGGGCCATTTCCTTATGACTGGTATTTTTATGGCTGAGCATGATTTTCCTTTAATCATTTACTCTAGCCGGTAGAGCGTTTATAAATCCTTAAAACACAAGAGATAAGCACCGGTTGTAAATAAGGGAAGGTTTTGACCACTTCAACCTGATTGCCAAATTCGTCTCGGCATCGATGGTTCTACTGAGAGGATCAACCTTAGGCTCAGCATTCGGTGGTCGAAAGTGCAGGAACGTCATTTTGAAAATGGGCTAGAACAAATGAGGTGAGTTGAGGTCAGTATTATTTCTTGGTGAGCAGATACGAATTTGTCATTAGCAGTGCTTACCGAATATAGCAAAACAGAATAATAATCCAAAACAAATGATGATTCTGTTTCGCAATCTACCAATCAAAACTTTTATAATCTCGTCAGATAAAAACGTAATAAACGAGTTTTTGGATTTTATGGTAAGGAGAATTCTAAAAACTCACTGTCTCAATATAAAAGGATAAAGGATAAAGCTCTCGGCGTTGATCAATCCCTTAGGGATGCGCCATGCATTCGACTTCAATTTCTAACTTCGTTTGAGGTGATTGAATGCATATCTGGCCTTTACAATGACTCGCGGTGGCCTCCCGCTGAACCGAGTCAGTGCTGCTTACCCTCCCAGACAAGTCTGAGACCTGCTTGGTACCAATTTACCGACCCTGGAGGGATGGATGGCTTGGTGGGCCATGAGCGCGAGATCGAACCACTGACCTCGTGTGCGACGCAGGGCACCTCTAACCACTGCGCCACATGCGCTCTTTCTGTTTCAATATACATTTGAAAATAGTGAGCCGCAAAAAGTTCAAGACCAGTCGAGCTTAAACCCTTATTTTACCCATACCGGGAGCTCGTGCAGCCACTGCACCACCTAGGCATCGCTTCGCTATCACTGTTTCTTCGACACTCATCGTTTAGTGGTTATAAATACTCACTAGAGATAAGCCGCACAGAGCCTTTCGTTCAATAAGAATGTGGCCAGCCCAGGTCAGAAGAAATAGCCTGGGACATGGTGCGAGGTCATGTGTCACTACGAGGCACTCTTCCTTACGATTCATTTTCGGGCTTCTGCTGTTGAGATAGCAAGCTTTCGAAAAGATGCTCTTTATCACGCGCTCCAAAAATTCGTTTATTACGCCTTTCTGCCAAAGTTAAATTTTTGACCTAGTAAACTGCGAATCAATTTGATTTATTCAGGTTTTGAAGAAGGTGGAACCTTCGAAGCGTCGGCCAACTTATTATTATTGTGGTAATATAATACTATTCTACTAAAATAGATACTACTATCAATAAACTTGTATCTGCTCACCAAGGGAGATTACCAATATACTCACTCTGTGCTGAAGTTAATAGAAAGTCGTCCATGTGAATTAGTGTTCAATAGATCAAATTCTGAATTTTTTCAATGTTGAAAATTGTAGCAAATGTCATAGATCCCTCAAGGACAACAAGTTTTTTGTGGAGGATAATCGAATTTCAAAGGTAGGCATTTGGTGGCTGAAATCACGAAAATTGCCAGGATTAGAAACTAAGTAAACTGACTATGGTAACTGTATCCAGTCATTATTGAGAAAGCTCTTGTCGTTGGTGAACACCAGATAGTGCAAGAAAATAGCATTCAAACTTTCCATTTTTTCTTTCTTCAGAATGCACTTTTGCAAAAGTACTAGATCGTCAGCTGGAATGCACGATGAAAGTGTCGATGTATATGCGTATTCGCTTGAGTCCGTATTTTCCTTGCTTTGCGAAAAATGTGGGGCTTACATGCTTCGTGATTACCCTTCCACTGGTTCTCACAAAGGAGAAACTGGAAAGAAGGAATTTTGAGCCCAGAAAAAAGGGCCGATTTGATTGGTGCATTCGAACGACTGATCAATCGTGTCGGACGCTAGAGTTTCTTTGTGATTCAAAATGTTTTCAGAGCTCACTTTATTCCTAGACGATACGTATAAAAGCATAAGACTGCGCAAGTTTGAAATTTTTTAGAAATTGCTTTGATGATTGGTTGTCGATAGGAACAATAGGAAAATGAAACAAGAGTTCACATGAATATCACAAAAATACGTAAAGCATTCGATTAGATTTGTATTGCGAGAAAAGTGGAAGCGAAAATGTCGTGATTACTTGTGACACGACAACTCTGAGAATACTGCAGAGGCACTCAAGAAAGCAAATTATAATGGGAATCTGAAATAGATTCAGCATGAAAGTAACAGATGGCGGTGGAATTTGAGAAAAAACCGTCAAAAACTGGTTCAACGATAAAGAAATCACTCTCAAAAATGATTGCGGACAAATTTGATACCATGGTTAGAATTGTAGACGACCTTCGTCGTTGGTGAAGTTTCGAGTCACCACGAATCAAGAAGGTCAACGACAATTATCAACCGTTCTGAACCTGCAAGAAATTAATTGAACTCAAACATCACGTAACAGATGTTCGTCCAACTGAAACAATGCAGAGATGGTACTCGCTACTGAATCACTTCACTTCAAGAATAGTCGAAAAACGGTTAATAATGATAAAATCATAAAGTGCTAAAAGAATTCCAAGTAGTAACAAAACGACGTATTTCGTAGGGCTACAGGTCTCTGTTCAACATATTCCTTTATTCCGCCATCAAATTAATAGGTTGGGGAAAAAGTTCTGAGAAAATGCTAGTAAAACATTTATTTATGCACCTATTACATGCAAACAAAGACAAATTCAACACTAAAGTACTGCCCTTCAACCACAAGCACTTCCTGCCACTTCTCCGGTAAAAGGTCGATTCCACGAGCATAAAATTCCGATTTCTTGCTGTTGAAGAAATGAATGACCGAGTTGCCGAAGAGGGATTTTCTTCAATCGCTTCAAGCACAGCTTGACAATCAACTTCTTTTAGACGACCTGAACGCCGCTGATATTCCGAACTTTCTCTACCTTTGTCAAACTTTTTGAACCACCTGTACACCGTACTTTTACCAACTGTGTCTTCGCCTCAAGCCAGATTGATGCGTTCACTTGCCACCGTTGCATTTGAACCCAACAGCCATTCGTGCATCACCAACAACCTAATTTACTCGCTTGAACTCCATCTTGATAAGTTGATAAACTATATATCAATCAACGCGGGAGAAGACGGGCTTTCAAATGAGCCCAAAAGCACATAAAATGGCTGACTCCCAAAAAAGTCACAAGCATTTTCTCAGAACTTTTCCCCCAACCTGTTAAGATAAAAGAGTGATCAATGATGACAAAAACTGCTCAATTGTTAAAAAAATCCAAACATTGGATCAATTCTTTTATTTCTCGATTTTTCCTCTGCGGTTTAGTAATATTGCTCAGAAAGTAAAACGTTAATTGAATGGGACAAGCATTCAAAATGACCTTGATAAGGAGAGTAAATACGTAAGAAAATAGAGAAAAATCATAAAAACTGCGTTCCTTAGAGTAACACTAATAATCAAGTCATGCACTGCAGTAATTCCTCACGGTAATAGCTAATGGTCACATGAGTAATCCAAGGCACCAAGTGTAAATAAATATAGAAATAAATCCAGAGTTAGATCTGAATCTCATAAGCGCTGTTGCAGCCTCAGAGATTCAGATGACAAAGTAAATTGAAGGTGTTTGTGAGAATCAGTCGAGAAAGCGCTCAATTTAAGGTCGAAGAAGAACATTCCGTACAGATGACATTGGCTGACATCGATTTCTTTGCCGAACACTCATTATAAAGGTTTGAATGGATGCGTTCGCAAAGTTGCCATAAGTGTCACATGACTAGTCAGCTAGAAAACTCCCGTTTCGCTGACATCAAAACCTTTCTGTGAATTCGAGCTTCAATGTGGAAGGTGCCTACAGGGACAATGTTTCCAGAAACTATCTTTTCAACTCATCAAAATTTATGTAATTAGAATCTTCTAAAAAGCTAAGCAACTGCTCGTTTTCCAGAAAAAGGTAAACATTTCGAGAAGATTTTTAAAGATATTGTGAAAATTCGCTGTCCTTCTTGCGATATCACTACGTGGAAGTGCATTTGTAACGTTAACAGGATGCCAGAAAAGAGTTTTATCAAGCGATGAGCTTAGATATGATAGAAATCTTTGAGAGAGACAGGAGTGAAAAGCGATCAAAGTAACATCTGAAAGAGACGAAGAAATCTAGACGCTTCAGCAGTTTTGCGCTGAAAATGTCATGGAGGAACCCAGTGAACCAGAAAAAAGGATTAAGGTAAAGAAAAATCTGACGTCTGATTAGTACATGATGTGATCACAATCGCGATCCGAAACAATCAACTTTATGCACGAATATTTGATGAGAAAATTGAACATTGGAAGGTAAATAGTTCTTGGATCGAATACTGCTGCGTCACATCGTTGCATGTTGCAAAGCCTACGCATTGGCGTCGACTCGACGACGAGTAAATTGTAATCTTTTAAATAATCCGAATTGAATCCACAGTACAAAAAACTATTCGCAAACACTCAAAGACATTATCTAATTGCTGAAAAATCTCGACGAATCCGTGCGGTGAGATCACCGAATGGTGACGCGTATTCTCGAGGCACGAAAATGTGTAGGTGACCTATGAAGTAGGGTATACGGTTGGTGGAATCGTAATGAATGAATGAATGTGATCGGCTGTCTCGCCATATCTCGCCGCCGCATCTGCCCCCACCCTGATGGAGTTGTCAAGGTAAGTAAACGTGTGGCGGTTCGAGCAACAACACTGCTACACACAGCATTGTGATTAGTAGAGAGCAGAATTGAAAGTATAGCAAAGAATTCGCTGAATAAGAATGTTAAGATAGTCTAAAAAAATCTCCGCAAAAATTACAAGGAATGCAACTCATGGTTCACTTGATAGTGCCTAATAGTTCTTGAGGGGAAGCTAAAAAATCAACATTCACCGAAAAATAACACACCACCGAGCACATCGATGTGGAATAAGCGGTGCCGAGTGGTAAATATTTAGTCAAGATATGAACTGGACATGTACCCGCGGTTGTCGGCACTGTTCATGGTAGAGATTTGAGTATGATTAGTTCTTAGGAGTGAATGGAATGTGGTGGAGATGGCTGGGCAATAGGGCGTGGTGCAATCGTGCGGCTATTGCTGGCGTGTTGATACCACCAATTCTCTCCATTCCTACATTCTCCAAAAAACCAAAACGGGTTTGGGTAAGCGCCATAGTAGGCATACGAAGACGTCTTCAATCCTTCCCTAGTTCAACAATATCATCGTCGTGACAGTGTCACGTCATCTGTATATTACTCGACTTCTCGATATTCATCAACGATGATTTGACATTTTTACGACTTGTTAAAACTCACTATCTATTGATTTTCCTCTTTATTGGACTACTAGCGCAAGGGAAGCTCAAATTATACGCGTTCCTAATTATCCAATAACAATAAATGAAGCATGACGGAATTTGCTCTATTCTTTGCAGATTTTGTCTTGTAGGTGTTCAAGAAAGCTTGAAAAGAGGTATTAGTCATGCAAGTTCAAGTCGATGTATGAATAAATTAGAATTGTCACGTATTGTGCTTCGTAGAGCTTCCCTACGCCGGTAAATTTTATAGGTAATTGATTTTTATAAAAAACTTAACACGTAAGTGAATTGCAATAATGGAACCCTAGACCCACACATATAACCCACTGTTACCCCAGCTCTGTGTTGTCATTCCACCTCAGGCTATCTTTCTATGCTAGCAATTTTGATGTCGATTGCGTTAGAGACGCTTTAGAACTGAATTACGAGCTTTTGCGACCGGTCCGTAGAAATATGTCGTCAGCCATTTGAACACGTCCGTAGTTTATTTGCAAAGAGAAAGCCACAAATTCACTAAACAAACATAGAGACCAGCAGAAAACTTGGAAGTTGCCGAACAAGTTAAATATTCTTTTGAATAGTCTTTCAACATTTCACGATTTTGGAAAAGATTCAAGGAAGACATAAGTTGAAATAATATGTGGTAAAACGTGCAAATTACGGATACTGATTCTAAGAAGATCTAGTTATTTGCTCTAACAACAGTATGTCCCGTACTGTGATAATGTTTATCAAAAATGTGTGCTGAAGAACTGGTTGACTTTCGTTTTAACACTCTGTCGTACTAAGTCGAAGATTCGAATTCCATCATTGTAGACTGTCAAGAAAGATGACTAACTGATTTCCAAAATTATTTTTGCACTTATGTATTTCATTAGGAAAGGCAGTAAAAAGGAGTCTAATGAAGTCGAAAGTAAATTGAAATAGCTGGAAACCATCAAATACGTTAAATGGACTGTTCAAACGTTGGATCTCATTTTTACTTTATTCAGGTAACAGCGACAAGATCAAACAACGAACATCGTTGATATCAGTACAACATCTCAAAATTAAAAATTCATGAAAGAGTAGTGAATCGATTGTGGCTATGAGAAATGGGAATGCAAACCTAGTTTAGGGTATTGTAGAACATTACCTGGGGTGAATTATAATTGTTGTTTTTTTTTACCTATCGTCACGTAACCCGCCTCAACAAAATGTGGCACAGATGGATCAGTTTCAGACTCTATGACGCAACAAGAGTTATATGAAGTGAAGAAGACATTTGAAAACCATATATTGCTCTTAATAGTATATTAAAGCGTTTACATGATCGACTAAAGTTTTTAGATAACAGCAACCTTGATAACGATGAGAGCCGGGTCGGCATCGCTCTACACATCATGCGATCTAGGTTATTTCGCAGTACCCACTCATCATTTCTCCAATCAACAGCTGTACACACTTTTGCGACCGGAAGTGGAAATCCTATCTCTTTATAACTCTTGTCTTCACAAGGTAAAGGTTGCTGACAATGGAAGAGCGCTAAATGAAAAGGTCATGAAATAACAATTTGAGTGGAAAAAAGGTTGAGGTACAAAATCCATGACAACTTTTGTAGTTGAGAAGTAGCAGCATGCGAAAATGAGTGACGATGTCGTGATTGAAGCGTGATAGGTGTTGACAAGATAGCGATGAATCGGAAAATCGTTCGATAGATTGTCGGTGAGAGAGATATGGATTGCTGACTCTTCAGTAGAAGCTGTTGAAAAGCAGTGATCCTTTTGCACTCCACATTTATGATGCGATATTTGTAAGTTAAAAGCGTAGCTGTCACCGATAACCGGCATTAAGCATTTATGCAAATTTCCATACTTTCTCATTCCATGCCGATTAGAATAACGAGCGATATAATAAATCAAGATGAAGAAAGGAAGAACGTTTCCGAACAAACGACAAATACAGGAATACTATGCAGGAATAAATGTATGACTAGCATACCAATTAAATAAAGAGATAGAAATGAATCAAGTCGTTTGCTAATAAGATTGAGAGCGTAAAACTCCGAAGACGAGGGTTTCCATAACCCCCTCTGCAATTATCGCGGAAACTCGGCCGCTTGAGCGCTTATCGGGGCAAGTGGGCGGCAGAAAAGAAGCAGTAGTGGCTAGAAATTCCTTTGCCAAACATCACCGTGGATTGTCGGGGGGCAGGTCGTGCACACCTCGTTTTCGTTGTGCCCGCATGCAATGTGCAAACAGACTCTCAACTTACGGCAAGGAGAAGGAAGGGCCACGACGACATCGTCGACGAGCGTTCCTAGCAGGTTCATTGAATCATCCATCCACCCACTCACCGACCACCGTTGAACTGAGATAGTGCCTGTGCGCCTAGGCAACGCCCTTGCATCGTAGACGACCGCCATTAGTCAATTCAGTCATTGCCCCCCCCCCTCCCCCCCCTTCTTGTAGGTCGTAAAACAATGAAGACATGGGACACTGGTAATGTTCGCAAGAGTGAGAAAGGGAGCTGTGCGCGCAAAAATCAAACGGAGAATAATAAGCGCGATATCAGGAGCAGGAACAAAAATGCACACGATTTACTATACAGATATAACTTATTAACTACCTAATTTTTTGAACGGCAAAGCACGATGATGAGTAAAATCACAGGAATTCTCAGATACATGCAAGACTTGCTACGTAAAATTCATGCTTCATATACTCAAAACGCAACTATGCCCTCGTGTAGCAAAGGAAAGGCATCCTATTACGGAAAAACATAGTCGCGGTTTGATTTTATGAAACAATAATACCAGTTTTAAGTACCGCTCGTTTCTCAGCATCCTCGTGGCTATATTATACGACTGTCTTTATCGAGAAAGCAAGAGGTCTTGATTGTAACGATCGTGTCATAAACACTTCTTATCGGGAAGTCCTGCGTAGCTGTCTGGAAACACAGTTCAATCTGACTCTTGCCCTTCACTATGACCCTATGATCACCCACCTTGCGAGATGAATTATATCCTTTGTATCCGTTACTTATTCTAATATTATTCATTAATCCCATATAGGTACTTCCGAAAGGTATGTTTTGATGTACAAAAGAGTCCAATAGTTGCTCATCCCTCCGAAATAATTGCCTAGACGGCTGCAGATTTTTTCGCAACGCCATAACCGGATCGGAATTGTTTAGAGTCATGTTATGGTTTGTTAGGAGGTATTACAACCATTGATGAAGAGTAAGTCGCTGACTTTACAGAAAATTGACTTGGCCATAACTATTTCATCTTCATAGATGTCACTAATCAATATTATTCTCAAGGAAAACAAATTTCCAAAGGAATAATGTCACCATTGCACCAGAGACCCTCCTTTTAATTTATTGAAGACAGAATAACAATGTGATAAAATCGAAGCAGTTTCTGAAAACTCAGCAGATTATGTCAAGACCATATTTTTCATCCATCGCACTTTTGATAATTTATCGTGGTACGTCGACGATCCTGTGACCGATGACCGGCTCCAGTATCGAGTCGAATTCAGAATTTCGACAGAGTCATTCGATTCAATACGGTTGCACATGGGAGTGGTCCCATAACTATGCCCTATCCTCATCGAGCATTCATCAAACTGCGACGATATCGGCCAATGAAACGAAACTCGTCTCGCAAGGACGCCGCATGTGGAAGCCGGTGGCGACATGCCAGTGAGACATGGTGATAACGTTAACACGAGGTAGATATCATGAGCGCGATTTCGCTGAGCGAAATGGAAATGATAGGCACTGTTTGGAAGTGATTGCAGAGTGGGGTGAACATGCGGAAAAAATTTATCATGACTGGAAACCTTCCTGCCTCTAAATGTATAATCCTGTTCACTCGTAGCATAATTTTGCACCAAATTTTTGTAGTCTAATCTAAGGAAAACTTGACAAGGCTGTGGAAAACACGAGATGTATCGGGAGGTTGACTATGCTTTGCACCTCTTTCGGCCACTAGTTACAAGATCGTATACTCTTGCAAGGTGATATTTGAGGATTCTGGTGCCCACAAATCTTTTGAGAGTAAACTGACTAATATTTTGTTTGAAGAAGTGAATAATTTCTAAATAGTTGTCAAAGTGATTAGAAACGTAGGTGTCATGTGACAAAAGGTTTAACGAGTATGCTGGGTGAGTCAGAATTTTTTCCGAATCCGACTTTCTTTCAACTATTGCCGTGCACGTTCAACAAGGTGTGGTCTGGGCGTTGCCGATCAGCAGTTTGGTCCCTCCCGATTGATTAATGCCAATTGCAGACAATACTATTCATGATGCGTTCTCCCGATTTCCTAACAGTTCGCGTTTTATTCAACTGTTTTTCAAGTATTTTCAATTCATAAAGGATGATTCAACCTGTTGAGCACAAAGAAAAAAAAATAACCATCTTTCTGGCGTGAAATTGGCCTTCAGAGATGTTTCCTTACGTCATATTTGATAGCGTTTGGCAGAGAATATCCAGTGTGACACGCATGCGCAATATGATCAAGGAGGATATCGTTCTTGCTGTGAGCACTTTACGGATTTCAACAGCGACTGCTTCGTCTCTTTTTTCGTTGCAAGTGATTATTTTTTATTTTTCGTCTCAGAAAAGGGATCGTAATATGCACAAGAATCATGCGTGATTTTTCCAAACGCTTTCTTTAGCTCATCAAGTAGAAAGGTGAAACTTGGTCCACGGTATCATTTTTGATATTCCTCTACTTATACAGAAATAACCTTTGTTCACGAGATTTAATTTTCGGGATTACTCGACCATCTTCTCTGCATTAGAGCAGTTTGGAACTTTGAAACAGAATTTTTTTATTTGACCGTTTTTGGAAGAGGTATGATGCTTCAATGAGCTCATGTGGCGCAATGGTTAGAGGTGGTCTGCGTCGCACACGAGGTCGATGGTTTTATCACGCGCTCATAGCTCGCTAAACCATCCATCCCTCCGGAGTCGCTAAATTGGTACCAGAGTGGTCTCAGACTTAATTGGGAGGATAAGAAGCAATGACTCGGTGCAGCGGGATGCCAGCGACTCATTGTAAAAGCCGATGTGCGTTCATTCACCTCAAAGGGAGGTTGAAAATTGAACACGTGTACATAGAGCTTTATCCTTAAGGGCTTTATGATGTTTCAATATACCCAGTGATGATCTATGAAAACAGGCGTCGGTAGTGCAACGGTATGAGCACGCGCTCTCGGTTAGAATGAAATGTTGATTTGAGTAGCACCTGACCCATAAGTTTGCACAACGCCCTACATTTGCGAATTTTTAGACTCATTAAATCTCAGGAAAATAACAGACTTGTAAAATTAAGCCCTGCTCTATTGCACTAATCACAACTTCACCTATACACACAGGTTCTTATCCAGTGCTCTTCCAAATTTGAATAGATTAGAAGTTGAAACTTCCAGAAATGTAATGAAAATTATTTTTGAAATTCTCAACAATAGCAGCAGCAAGAAGCACCAGAAAAAGTACAAGGGCAAAATCGTATCTTGGCGGGCGAAATTTCGTTTGTTCAATCACTTCTGTGCATGAAATACGATTGTTGAACAGTCAAAGGAGAACAAATGTATGTTGTAAACTCCAGGTCAGAATTTCGCCGTGATGTAATGGCAGGTGATCATTTTCTGAGACGAATTTGCAAATTTCAGGCACTTTTAAGTAAAGGAAGCCCACTAAAAGCTGAGATAAATTGATTTAAACTCAAAAGTGTTTATTACTTGCCTATTGTACGACATATAAAGGTTTTAACGGCAAGCTGATATTGCTTGCAATACAAATGGGCCGCTTCAAAGAGGAAAAAAGGAGTTTTCCCTATTTCATGCAACAATTTTGAAAAGAAAAGGTAATGCGATATTTTGGCTGGTTGACGAGGGGATGATGAGTAGAGAACATAATAGAAAAAAAATTGTTTCTTGTTGATTGGACAGTGGACAATTCAATGTTTCTCAGAGAGGTTTGAAACAAGGGTTCCGTTGACGGCTGGTTGCTGACAGATCGATATAATGAGTCTCAGAAAAAGTCAATACAAAACGAGCTTATTTAGTGTAATGGTTGGGACGCGACCACTGAAAAGGTAAATGGCGGGTTCTAATCCCATTCGACATTCAAAGTTTCGCATATCACTCAACATAATTGGGTATATATCATGATTATTATTAGAGTCAACATGTCATGTAGTCTGCTAAAGGGCTATTGTACAGTCGACACACGTGTTTCGGCCTTGCAGTCTTGTCAGTCGGGCACACCCTTCGTCTTTAGCCAATCTTCTCGGGGCCCCTACATCTCCCTATAAAGAGGTAGACAACGGCGAATGATTTACACAATCCCAATCAGGTAAAAAATTGGCGATTTTCGACACTCAGTTGCTCTGGCTTTCGAGTGTTTTATTAGGCCTACGCTCAAACTTCAGTATATCTCATAATTATTATTTGAGCAAATATGTCATGTTTAAAAGACCAAATGACATGTTGGCTCAAATAAAAATGTGAGATACCTCTACTTTTGACCGCTTTTTTATAGACCCGCTCAAAATTATGCGATATATTGGAATTCTAGCGGGGCCTCAAGAAAACACTCGAAACGAACGATTGGTTGTGTCTATCCAAAACATCAGCCAAGAGCAATGGAGTGTCGAAAATTGCCGATCCTGTAATTTTTAACTTATCGGCGATTGTGTGAATTGTTCGTCGTCGTCTGTCTCTTTATAGGACCATATGGGGGCTCCGAGAAGATTGGCTAAAGACGAAGGGCTTGCCCGACTGACGAGGCTGCAAGGCCGAAACACGTGTGTCTGGCTGTACAAGAGCCCTTTAGCAGACCACACGACATGTTGGTTTAAATGAAAATTATGAGATATATCGAAATTTGAGCGTGATCTCAATGAAACACTCGGAATAAAGGGTATAATATTGGACATATATGCAACAAAGGAATCCCACATGAAATAGAATGAAGGTGGAACAGACTTGCGACGGCTTTTGCTAACTATCAGTTGGTGCTATTTCCATATATAACCATTTAGTTCACAGAGATCTGGCCTATTACATCATACTCGACCGGTTGGCCGACTAAGCGTAGGAATCACTGACACATTGGAAGAAATCTAGTCGCACTGTAGCAAACTTAGTTCGGGTGTACAAAGGAAAGAGAGCGCATTTAACGAAAACTTGAAACAAACGTGGTAAAGCTGCCTGGGACTAGGAGATAGCCATTTGTACAACCAGTCACAAAATCAAATTTATGATGTCCTGAGTCCATATTGTTTCGAAAGACAATCCAAGTGTCTAAGTGAAATGATTGATAGATCGATTAAATTGCATTTACATGCATGACATTATCCAAGCGGCTGCTCTATGTGTTGGGTATTTTGACAACATACTTCTTTAACTCTTTGGAGAACTTGTTTATGATATTTCATAAGAACGTACTTGAAAACCTTATTTGCTGCGCAGGTCAACTTTCAGTAGATATGCGATTGCTTATAAAGCGGCGATCCCAAAACTGTGCTTGGTTTTCGAAAATGTCTTCATTGTGCGCTGTAACAAAACGTGTTAAATTGTGCATTCAGAGTTTTCTTGTCACAAAAGAGTAGTGTATGCACCAAATGTTTCCAAAGTGCACCTCACGGATCCTTTCAAAAACCTAACGCAGAGTGACAATCACCGTTTTTCGAGCCATCCAATAGCCAATTAAAGTCTAATGTGCAGTCCTGCTCACTGAAGAGTGCCCTCAAAAACGAATGTATAATATAATGTACACGCGGTTTCTTGAGAATCAAACTCTTAGCAATAAACTCCGAATTTCTGCCGAACAATTTCAAACAAGTGGGGAAACTCACACAAGGTTGTGAAAAGGGTTTTTTCTTCGGTTATCCGGAGACAAAGAAATAAACGACCTCTTTCGCTGAACAAAAAACTTTCTTAAGACTGATTTAAGCTCAAAAAAGGGGTTGGTAAGCCCAGGGTCATACACCGGTGTTTCGGAGGTTCGTCCTCCTCATCAGTGACCCCCGCCCCACATTCAGCCCTGCATTGAAGCAAGGAGGGTGGCGTATGTGGTGATGGCACAGTGTACTATGACACTGTACCATCACCACCTCTCAGTCGATAGATTTTTGCTGTTAGATCAAAACTATATCAAAAGATCGACTGTTTTTGAAACCCCCAAAAAACATTCAATATAATTCCAAAAAAGAATGATTTAAGCTCAAAAAAGGGGTTGGTAAGCCCAGGGTCATACACCGGTGTTTCGGAGGTTCGTCCTCCTCATCAGTGACCCCCGCCCCACATTCAGCCCTGCATTGAAGCAAGGAGGGTGGCGTATGTGGTGATGGCACAGTGTACTATGACGCATTGAAGCACCCTCCTTGCTTCAATGCAGGGCTGAATGTGGGGCGGGGGTCACTGATGAGGAGGACGAACCTCCGAAACACCGGTGTATGACCCTGGGCTTACCAACCCCTTTTTTGAGCTTAAATCATTCTTTTTTTGGAATTATATTGGATGTTTTTTGGGGGTTTCAAAAACAGTCGATCTTTTGATGTAGTTTTGATCTAACAGCAAAAATCTATCGACTGAGAGGTGGTGATGGTACAGTGTCATAGTACACTGTGCCATCACCACATACGCCACCCTCCTTGCTTCAATGCAGGGCTGAATGTGGGGCGGGGGTCACTGATGAGGAGGACGAACCTCCGAAACACCGGTGTATGACCCTGGGCTTACCAACCCCTTTTTTGAGCTTAAATCATTCTTTTTTTGGAATTATATTGAATGTTTTTTGGGGGTTTCAAAAACAGTCGATCTTTTGATATAGTTTTGATCTAACAGCAAAAATCTATCGACTGAGAGGTGGTGATGGTACAGTGTCATAGTACACTGTGCCATCACCACATACGCCACCCTCCTTGCTTCAATGCAGGGCTGAATGTGGGGCGGGGGTCACTGATGAGGAGGACGAACCTCCGAAACACCGGTGTATGACCCTGGGCTTACCAACCCCTTTTTTGAGCTTAAATCATTCTTTTTTTGGAATTATATTGAATGTTTTTTTGGGGGTTTCAAAAACAGTCGATCTTTTGATATAGTTTCTTAAGACTGTCAGTATAGCAAACCTCCCAACGGAGTTTTGCTATCTTTTCGGGAATTACATGATAATTTAGGTAACGCAGATGGTCCACGACCCTAGAGAGCAAGTGCTACCGCAGAGGTTCGAGGACCTCAGACAAAATGGTCCAAGTGGCGTGGGCGACACCCAACTGCCACCAACCTCAACAGGCAGTTCGATCGACGGGCATCATCCGAACTGTCGTCTGACCTCACCCGGACCACCTCGCCTCAGTTCACTGTCGACTCATTATTGCTCTCTCCACATAGTCTTCGTTATCATGTAACTAATTGCTATCATAAGGTTGAGTTCATACAACTGTCAGATGAACTCAATAAAATTGTGAGCGGAACATATCACTAACGTGGCGGAGCAAACACACTTGGGTTATGCTCGCCCCATCACCGCGGTTAAGGGATTCTGCCCATATATAATCAGTAGCGACCCCACTGCTAACAGTATATACTCACCCACTGGATCCCGCCGCCGGTGTTCTACTTGGGGACGAACACAGCAATCCCAAACGAGCTCCGCCGTCTAGTCATGCTCCGTTAATAACAACATTCATTGTATCGTCACACGACGATACATCTCATCAATTACAACCACTTCTCCATATTATCGTCACAAGACGAAACATCATATTCACTGACATATGTTCACATAACGAAATGTCGCAATCGTATATATATTGTTCTTATGATATTATTACAGTAATGTATGTATATTATAGGTTGTTTGGTACTACAGCATTATTTGGTGGTACCACTTCATTGTTCGGTTTCATCACATTGTTTCGTATAACCCATATAAAGGATTTGAACTTTGTGCTCTTGTCGGTTACAAGAGACAAGTTGGCAGAAGACACGGTCACACAGACCAAAGTTCAGCCCGTAGCAACTTGGAAGTGCAACCAGCCACTTCAAAGGGCAAAAGTCGTCGCAACCCGGAAGTTCGACGCGAGCAGCACAAAGGGACCGCACAGCAAAAAGCACTGAACCTCCACCACAGTCAGCGACCATTCGAAAGCTTGAAACTGCGGCTACTCTGCTACGTGAATTTTTCTGAAGAGACCTTTTTATAACGTTGTAGCCATTAAAATTAGAGTGCATTTTAGAGCGTGAGCTCATTGCTCACTTCTAATTTCAATAAAAGGAGTCATTTGCTGGAAGCACGAAAAGCATATGAAAGTGTAGAGGAAATTCCGCAGCATCAAAGACATGCTATCTGAACTTCCTTTCAAAGCAAGCGAAAGAAAAGTTCCAACTTAAATATTAAAACTTGCAAGCCACATATGCATCTTGTCAGCGCTGTTAATCGATCGCTGTACTGAAACCTCAATCATCCTCCTCCCCCAGCTCACACACTAGCCGAAGAAGAAATTCTGTGAAACTCGATCATAGTTACCCTGATTCACTGCAATAAAACGGTCTTTCAAGAAATTAAGCACGGTTTTGGAATCGTGGAAAAATGTGCTATCGAATGGTCAGTTATGATTCAAGAGAAGAGCTTTTCCTCGTGACTAGTATGAGTGGGTGGAGCACAAATGTTTTTCTTCTGCTACAGTGCTGTTTAAAAAAACTCTCCACGGAGCAAACACATTTTTTAGTTTTTTGAGACATGAGCCATCGAAAGATTAGTAGTAGTCTAAAGAAAGAATTTTGCCTAACGAAATTTAAGAGAAATAAATAAAAGTTACTGATGCGTGTAAAACATAATTTTTCTCTGAATGCTACAGCGTCCGTAGGTGGATTACTGGTAGAATTGTCTACTACGATTAGATTACCGATCTGATGGGTTGGTAACTCGTTGATAGGCTAATGGCAGCTATTGCACAGAGCAGATAGTCATATATAACTATAATTGATAAAGTCAAATGCATGCACATAACTCAGTGAATGCTCATGCACATATTTTACTTCCTTATCCGTGAGTATCGCTGATGATAGCTGTGTATCCGACAAGACTGGAGTTTAGATTCTTCAACGACAAATCCAGCAAAACACTTACAAAACTTAACTTTTGATTTTACTCTTGTAGTAACAAGCCTTCAGGTATATTTGTTATTCTTTAAGTTAATCTTGTTTGCCACGGACCTCCCTCTTTGAGGGATCCCGCCCGGTTAGCCGCGAGGGCACGTGGCGCGTCCCCAGGTGGTGGATAGGGGAATAAAACGCGAACCAAAAGCGACCGTGTGCTTCCCAGAGACGCAGGTGGATTCAGGGGACGAGCTCCCTGCTTCTGCAGTGCCGACTTGACAAAACTCTATTTCTACGAGTCAAGTCGGCCAAAAGCCTGCAATCAAGCGGCTGGGAAGTACATGGGAGGCGGTTAGGAGTCGCCTCCAACAAATAAGCTCCTCCCGCTCCTCCGAGAGAGACTGGCAAGCTACTCGTGAGTACCCAGCCCCCACGTTTAGAGCCTGGCAAGCTACACGTTGGGTATCAAAAATGCCAAAAACAGTAACAAATATGGGCCTCATTCCCCTGACCCCGAAAGAGCCCCTGGTACGGCAGAGCCAGGTAGGACGAGTACGGAGAGGCTGCTAAAATCTCAGGGCCGAACTAGGCTGCCTAGATCGAAACGGACTAAAATGACGATCTGTACCTACAATGCAAGAACCCTTGCTCAACAATCCGCTGTAGAAGATCTGTTGATTCAAGCAAGAAGAATAAGGTACGACGTCATTGGCCTGGCTGAGACGAGAAGGCGCCATCCTTTTCACGCTGTCTATGACACCGGAGAAGAACTGTTCCTTGGAACATGCAATCGTAGAGGTGTCGGTGGCGTTGGCGTCCTCGTCAAATCGAATTTGACCGTGAACATTGATTCGTTCGAACAACTAACAACCCGCATCGGACGATTACGGTTGAAACGATGTGGTTCTATGCCGGCTTTGACCATCTTCGTTGCTTACGCACCAACATCAAGCTATGACGAAGACGAAGTCGAAGCGTTCTATATGGACCTCGAAAAATTCTTCAGAGAAGATCATACATTCTTCAAGGTCATTGTCGGAGATTTTAACGCAAAAATTGGACCTAGAAGAACGTCTGAAGAACGTCACATAGGGACCCACGGACTAGAATTGAGTGAACAGGGTGAGAGGCTATCCGAGTTTATCATGACGACCCAAACCATCCATGGTAACTCGCAATTCCAAAAGCCTCTCTCTCAGCGATGGACGTGGGAGTCTCCCAATGGAGAGTACCATAACGAAATAGATCACATCATAGTAAATCGAAGGTTTTGCCTGACCAACGTCGCTGTTGTTCCCAAGTTCTACACGGGATCAGACCATCGCCTCCTTCGCGCAACGTTCCGATTTTCGAGGAGAGGAGAGAAAGCCGCTAAATTCAAACAACGAAGTCCCAGAACTACCATAAACTGGGATGTATTCAAATCATTAGTCGGCTCTTGGGAAGATACCGTTGTCGACAACATCGACGAAGAATACGATCGACTCGTTGAATATCTTCACGTTGGCGCTAAAAAAGCCGAAAGTCCTAAGGTCACGAAGAGACGCTTGTCTCCGCAGACACTCGAGCTGATACGTCAACGTGGAATCGCACGAGCTACAGGCAACCGAATCTTAACGTCCGAACTTGCGAAACGATGCAGAGAAGCGATAAAAGAAGACCTTAAAGAGAGAAGAGCAGCAGTTATGGCAGAAGCTGCAGAAGCTGGGAAGAGCATTCGCAAAGCCCAGCGAGGCTTCGCCAACTATAAGACCAAGATGATTGCACTCCGATACCCTGACGGGACACTTACAGCTTCCAGAAGGGCTATGGAGAAAATCATCCACCAGTACTACTCGGATCTCTTCGCTAGCCATGTTCTCTTACCGTCATATAAATTGAAAGAGGACGAATATGTCGTTCCACCGGTCCTTCCTTCCGAAATCCGAGATGCTATATCGTCGGTGAAAAACAGAACAACACCCGGTCCAGACAGGATTAGACCAGAACATCTGAAGAATCTGCCGCCAGTTCTCATCAACACCCTGGCTCGCCTCTTCACTCGCTACCTGTCAGAATGCAAGGTCCCTATTCAATGGAAAACCAGCAAGACCGTATTGTTGTTCAAAAAGGGAGACCTTCACGACATAGGCAATTATCGCCCAATCTGCTTGCTGTCCGTTGTCTATAAACTCTTTACTCGAGTCATCCTGAACAGGATTGACAGAACAGTGGACGAAGGACAGCCATGCGAACAAGCAGGGTTCAGAAAAGGATTTAGTACCATGGACCACATCCACACGATCACAAGACTCATTGAAGTTTCGCGAGAGTACAAACAACCACTCTGTCTCACTTTTATCGATCTGAAAAAAGCCTTTGATTCAGTGGAAACAGAAGAGGTTATAGAGGCTCTGGATAACCAGGGCGTCCCTACTCGGTACATAATGATCCTTCGTGAGCTTTATAAAAATTTCACGACCAGAATATCTCCATTCTACAACAATATCACCATTGACGTAAGAAGAGGGGTTCGACAAGGCGATACAATATCGCCAAAACTATTCACTGCCACCCTACAAAACGTCATGCGAACATTAGAATGGGACGAAATGGGAGTGAAAATTGACGGTCGACATTTAAACCATCTTCGCTTTGCTGACGATATCGTTCTCATAACACCAAACATCAGCCAAGCGGAACGAATGTTGACTGATTTCGATAACGCCTGTGGAAAGATCGGTCTTCAACTGAATCTAACGAAAACAATGTTCATGAGGAACGGATGGGTTTCTAATGCCCCATTCACGCTCAACGGAACGACAATTTCCGAATGCTCCAGTTACATCTATTTAGGTCGTGAAATCAACATGATGAACGACCTAGCCCCAGAGTTGAGCAGGAGGAAACGAGCGGCTTGGGGAACGTTTAAGAGCATCGAAGATGTAGTGAAGAGGACAAAGAACATCCGACTCCGTGCCCACCTTTTCGACTCGACAATTATCCCTGCCCTAACGTATGCAGCAGAAACCTGGTCGCTACGTAAGCAGGATGAAAGATCACTTGCCGTTATCGAACGCGCAGTCGAAAGGTCGATGCTAGGAGTATCTCGTATCTCGCAAATAACAGAAAGGATCCGAAGTTCCGACCTACGTCAACGATCGAAAATCAGAGACGCCGTTCTACACGCCAGGATATCGAGAATAAGGTGGGCCGGACACGTGATGCGCTTCAACGACAACCGATGGACGAGAGCCGTTACCGACTGGATTGCTCGGGATGTCAGGCGCTCTAAAGGAAGACCACTGACCCGTTGGTCCGATTTCTTCACGAAAGCGATGGAAGAAAGATATGATGCTCAGCGAATTCCTAGAGCAAGGAGGACCCACTGGGCTACTCTTGCACGCGATAGGGGAAAATGGAAGAGTTGCTGGTACCCGCTCGAGTCACTCGACGATCAACGGGACGACAGGTGATACAGGTGAATCTTATTTGACGAAATTTAGGATGAGTACTTCATTTCAATGTCTGCAGAAACCCTTGGTGAACACTGTTAGTATACATGGAAGTATAAACCACCAATGTTTCAACTTTCTGTCGTGAAAGTCAGGCACTTATCGTTTTATTGATACAGATTTTCTGCAGTTTGTCTCATCTGAATTCTTGGTTTTAAGCGAAGCACTATTACCGAAGTAGAGGCTGGTCACCGAATGTCACAACAACATCTACTCATATAATGCTCACCACCAAGTTTCGTAGTTGGAATGACAACAAAGTCCTTCGATACACTACAAAATGAGTTTCAGTTGCGTGCTCAATATTTGTGCTTATTTGATTAATTGCTTTCATAGTATGGGAAGAGCTGTCTTGTTACACAGCAAGTAATACAAGTTCAAGTACTATAGTGAATTTTTGTCATGAAAATAGGCAGTATTTGATGACTTTTGACCAAAATCCATCCCGGTGCCTGCGGAATTTCGGGACAACGTCAAGTCAACTCAATAGGAATGAAGTTCCCTGTCTAGAAGAGCAGTGCTGGATGAGGCCACATCGTTGGTGCTGTGCCCTACTTTACTAGATCTGAATTATCAGCACAAGGACCCGGACCACAAGAAGTAACTACTGTGGACGCAGCCGACGTATTCAAGTGGCCACAAGATAAGATTATAATAGTCTCTATTCGTGGCGTCTGAAAAATTGGAGATCTGTCGCCAAAAACTTCTATTCTTATGGCAACGCTTTATAGATCATATAGATTTTATTACTGTAAACCTTTGAGGGCGCCGTCGTTTGCACACCAATCCAGATAAGCGTATCCGCACGTCTGTTCATGCATGTCTGGCCGTCTATCTGCTTTCCCACAAGAGAAGTCGCCGCCATTACAGTAGTTGAGTAGGTTGTGACCTTGCGCGGCCCAGTACAAAACGTACCGTGTAGTGCTTAGAGGGATAATTAGAGGCACTGTGAGCCAAATTTCATTGGTCAAAATCGAATGTGGGAATTAGTTTTTTTAGAAGACTCTTTGCGGTATGCGTAGTGCATTGGTTGGACGTATCTCGCAATGGAGACGTGATCGTTGATTTGGACAAGTGGTTCGTGCTCATCAAGCTTATCATCCCGTCGAGACACTAAATTGTTGCCCGGCCCTTGTGCGATAACTTTTCTACTATCCATAGAAACCGTGATTGCCTGTGGCAAGAACTGAGGACACACCTATAGAAAAATCTTGATACTCTAGAAATATATTGATTCTTCGTATGTCTTTTCACGTTGCCACACGTACCGTGCTATGCGGATCGTTTCGCACTCACCCATTTATTCATGACGTCTTTCCTCGAGACGAATTTATATTATGGGGCACCGCAAGAAAAAAAGGCAGTCTATCTGGTTGATAGTGATTTTAGAAGATATTATTATTATTGGATAGTGAATACCACTGAAGGAACTTTAATAATGTTTGTGGCCGTCTTGTCGAGGTTTGTTACACGCTCACATGCGTAAACAATTCGGCAGACGTGTGCTCCGACGGTATTGCCCCGTTTTCTTGGCCATTCTCCCTCTTCATAGTAATTGAGCGCCGCAGAATCGTAACCTATCGCCAAGTGATAGAGGGTGAGCAGTCGAGAAAATGGCACCGATAACGGCGAATCAGCCGAAACGTGAGTCTGTCGAACTGTCGCCACGGGTGAGTTCATAACAAACCTCGAAAAGACGGTTAGAAAATCCTGAAGCACATGTGGATATTCTAACAAGGTTTGTAATTAACAATCGATTAAAGAACTGAAGAAATTTTATTAGGAGCCTTCTTGAATAAAAACGTCGCCTATATGCTCACTCATGCACTGATGGACAGCCGCAATCAGCTGCACAACATGGTCTCACTGAAGTTAATCAAAGAGGGTGGGAGTGAATGAGGTACAGGAAATTGTGTTGAGGCGTTCATGCGAAAGGACACATGTAGAGTCTGAAGTTCAGTGGAGGCGGGAGCTTTTGAAGTATAATAATATTTGAAAAATCATTAGGAGTCATCGATAAAGTGGCATCGCATGCTCTGTGCAGTGTAACTCTTGAAAGCAGTACTCTGATTTTTGATTGTTTTGGATTTGTTCCAATATCAGTAGTATTATTCGAGCCTTTTCTATCATCATCAACCACTTACTTGCCATAAATTCTGCTATTGACGATGAAACTCTAAAAATCATTGTGAAACATCAACATCGCGATGATAACTTGCTCGATGTGCAGGTTAATGGCACCGACTGCCGTCAGCGGCGATACCCAAAGGGTTGATCAGAAACGGGCGAAATGTATTCTGGATTGCACTAATTTTAATACTATGCCTGATTTTTGGAAAAAACCTTCTTAGTGCATATAACACAGCTGGGAAAATGAAAATGTATTTCATATTTGGTTTAATTTAATCGCTCGGCTCAGGCCTGTGGGTGGGTTTTCGCTAAACTTCTAGCAATCATTCTAGCTCCAGTCTCGGTCATTCTGAACCTACAACCGTTTCTGATAACATGATCACAGAGCGCTCTAAGAGCGAATAGAAGATTATGTTATGTGTCAGATTCAGTTAGCCTGTCGCTTGAACTCCACAGCGGGTTTGTCGTAACTTATAGCGGCGTTAGATTGAAAAAAAATCTTGCCCCTATAAAATGATATAACAAGGTAATTCCTGCAATCCTCAAACATGAAGTCTATATTCAAGAACGGAAAAAAGTCTCCACATAAATAAAGAAAAATGTGTCTTCGCAAGGTGGCGTTTGAGATCGCTACTAGTAAAACACCTCTAAAGGCACGCGATTCTCCTTATCCATTAAGGAGTTACTTTTTCAAATTAGATCTTCTCAAAGTAGTGCTGTGACCGATGGTTGCGATGTTCGTCGAGGCGTGTGTGAAGCCGAGCTAGTCTTTCAACCCATTCCGACAATCAACAACAACGCCTTATGAAATGCCACAACTTGGCTATTCTTGAAATTATAAGGAGACTCGCTCAACCAATATTTGACGACGTACAAGAAGAAGTGGAAATACGAATTGAAAGCTAGAAGCAATGGGACCTGCGCAGAAAAAACACTGTGGAGACAGATCAAATAAAGTGTCTAAGAAGCAAAATTAAAGATCTTCAAAATATTCTGATTCGATGCGGTTTTTACACTCTCGTATGCTTTTAGTGCACATATCATCGCGTATAAAACATAGGTATTATGTATTTCAAAACACCAGCCAAGAGCAATCAAGCGTACAAAACTGCTGTACTACTGCAGTTCAGTGTAAAACGTTCGTCGTCTCTAACTCTTAGTGTGGCGACTACCCAAAGAGAATTGGCTAAAAGACGAAGATTTTGCCTGACTGACGAGACTGTAAAGTCGAAACACGTGTATGGGACTGTACAAGAGCCCACTCAACAGACCACATGACAAGTTGGCTCAGATAGCAATTATGAGATAAAGCATAGCAATTTCATGCTCTGTGAAGACCTCTTAAAACCGAACCCAAATCATCGGAGTTGTCGCAATTCACGCTATCGAACAGGTACTATTACCTCTATATTCAACTATTTTTAAGACCTCTTTTAAAATAATAATATCTGATAACATATTATAAGTTATTTATGAGGTCTGTTATGGCGTTTATGAAGTGCTAGGCATGGGTTTCGGCCACAAATAAATTGACAGATATGTTATATGATCAATTGTTTTGAACGACACGACAAAAAATCACCCGAATATAAAATTTTACCAAACTGACCAATCACAAACGATCGACTGTCAATCACTGCATTCTCGAGTGATCTTGCCACTCGACACACGTGAGTGTGATATGTGCGGCATCGATTCTTTTGTATGTAAAGGTGCATATCTCCTTACAAGGGATTTTTTCAAAAGAAAAGGCACCGTGCGAATGATGAAGTTAAAAGGCCGCAACACGTGTCTAGCACTCTGTAAGTGCCACAACAGACCTCTTTAAAGGCTTGAATTATGCTATCATATTATACTAATACTTTATCAAAAACTATTTGTATGCCCTAGCCAAGTAAAAAATGCGTGCCGAAGGTGAGACGCAGTCTGATCTTCATTGTTACAGCGAGAAGGACTTTTGAAGAGTTAAATACGGTGTTGAAATCGTTGGGGTTGAAGGTACGAATTAACTACTAAAGGTCTAAAGAAGAACGGGAAGAGACCCGCTGTGAAGGATCAAGCAACGTGGGTTCGATTAAAACC
This sequence comes from Parelaphostrongylus tenuis, assembly GCA_019055375.1. Lineage (NCBI taxonomy): Eukaryota > Metazoa > Nematoda > Chromadorea > Rhabditida > Metastrongylidae > Parelaphostrongylus > Parelaphostrongylus tenuis. Next base: position 60,565 of record JAHQIW010004802.1, on the reverse strand, counting down.
AGGGTAGGAGACAGCTTGGTTACTCTAGGTGTTGTGAGTTTCTGAAGTTTTGCTCTCGCAAACTCGCAACTACGTGATTTATACTTCGTTAGAATGGTAATTTATGTAGAGACTAGGCGAATTTTTTATATACACACTTACATCAAAACGTTTTTCACAAAACATGCACTGAAATACAGACTTTGACGATTACCTACTGCTATACCACGTTGAAAGCACCCTAATCCTTACACTCTGGTATATTAAGCAGTGTTGGGCCTGGTTATTACTTAGATCCGAGACGGAATGGCAACACCATGTATCATAAGATTTGAAGTTTTGTCCTTCGAAAATTCGTAACTACGTGATTTATTTCCGGCAGGCGAGTTTCAGAAGTCTCATAAAATTGTCACTGAAACGTTTTCACGCCGAACTTATATCAAATTGCGAGCCGTATCTTTTGCTTACGGCCATGTCACATCGAAAGCATTCCATCCTTTCCGATCTGACAAGTCATGCGCATTTCTCACTCCATGCTCCGTTGCTACTGACGTTTTACTTGCCGTTTATTTCGGATTTATTTGAGGCTTCGCAAAGAACGTTTGCTGGTGCAAAAGTTGCGACGGTTTTGGACCGTGAATCCAGAATGGAACGTAAGGCAGCAGTATCAGCTCGCAACATCAATAGCGTATTTGGACAAGGACCAGTAACGAATGCACAGTGTAGCAATGTACGGGAAGAAGACGATAGCATAAGATGAGGAACATAGTGACGGTGCAAGGAAAGTTGACAGTAACTAGTTGCGAACAATTATCGAAGTTGATCCTTTCAGGGTTACATTAAATGTTGCAAAGGAACTCAACGCTCACTAATCTACGGTGCCCAAAATTTAAAACAAGTTGGAGAGACGAAGAAGCTAGATGCAAAAATAATGGAGATTCAATTACAACCAGCAAACAGCGAAACGTCACACAGCGAACGTTTCAAAAGTTGAACGAATTGAGCTACAAAGCTTTGCCTCATCTTTGTAATGGCTGCGTGTTGCGCACACACACTTCTTCAAACATCTTGACAACTTCTTGCAGAAATTATGCTTTCACAATCAACAGGATGCAGAGAATGTCAATGGTTCGCGATTTTCGAGGCTTCAAATCTTATCTACAGGAATAGACAGAGTTATATCTTTTTGCTGATTGCAATGATTCCTATCTTGACTAGTAAACTTTTGTTTGAGCCTGTTAGAATTATTAGAAAAGCTATGCTTGAAACCGCCATTGTAATTTCCGACCTAAAATTACACACGTCTGAGAGAATTTTTGTGATGATGTGTGTTTGTACTTTTATGGTAACGCAGAATGACAAATCGCGTGTAATACGACGCTATTACTCTCATGGAGAACACGGGGAAGCACTGACGAGTGCGTGCTACCGGTGTACGCTCGGCACACGGTACAACACTGAAAAGAAGCATTTTACGTTTGTATTGCTTTTCCGGCTTATGTCTCCCCGAAGGCAGCGTACCAGTCGTGCGGCCAAGACTAAACACTAGGTCTGGGCTACTGGTATGTAATCGAATGTTTGATGGTTGTTTGCAGAACAGATAAGTATTGATGGCGCTTAGAAAGGTAATGAGCAGGAAAAGGATGGTTTCAAAATCATCAGAGTGGCAACAATAAAATGCATGCTGGAAATGTGCTCATTTTGCAAGAGTATAAAGATCTAATGAAGATGCATCTTGTTAACACGCATGAGAGTTCTTCTTGTTGAAAATACCTATGAAAATTTGAGATTAATTCCATCGTTTTCGCCCCTGTTCCGACCACCCTAAGAAAAGCGCATTTTCTGCTTAGGCTTGAAGTTTAGTGAGCATTTGATAGTCTGAAACACGAGAAGTCTGATGTTTGAGAAACCTATCTATTGTCTGTTACAGTTATAAAATTCTATTCCACACTCTCAGTAATTTTCGTTTCGCTCTCAGTAAAACTTTCAACAGTGATGTAGTACATTAATTCTCGACAAATTTAATGGTACACTTGGTTTCTGAAATGAACTTTTTAAATGCTGTAGCACCCAAAAAAAATTTAGTTTCGCACTCAGCGCTCATCTCTTGTTGGTTAGTCGCGTAGCGCGATTCACAAGTGGCGTGCAGTTTTTATCAGACTTGAAATTTTTCCCATGATTCGCGGAATGCTCACATAAAACGTATGACTTTGCTACTCTAAGATTTTCTCTAGACGGCAATATGCTTCCCGTGTATAGACTTACGTTGCTTGGGCTTAGACGGCTATAGAAATCGATGCGCGCAGAGCGAGCTGCGCAATTTTCGATGTTTGATTAAGGTTTTTTTCTATGTTTGGCAAAAAATTTCACAATTCTGACATCGCTTTCATAAAACAAGATTTTCTGTAGTCGCTTATATGCTTTTGGCTCAGTTATATGTGTCTATGTAGAGAAAAACCCTCATTTACTACGCTATCGTACGGAATTTGGCATCCAAGCAACGTTATTGCATTGTACAAAGGCAATCGCAAGGGAAGTCTTTCATTTTGCTCTTCCCTAGTTTTATAGGACTCAAAAGTCATCGTAGTGAATAAAAATTTGAGAACAGCTAGTAATCTATCAAACATTATTATGCGTGCCTCATTAAAAACTAACTGTAACCAAGTTTATATTAATCAACCGTTTATTATTCAGAGTTGACGTACGCGTGAAAGCGTTGAGTACTTATGGATAGTGGATTAATTCTGAGCGGTAAGGGACAACTGTGTTTGAAAAAAAGGCTTATAACATCGGCATTATGCAAATTATTGGCTAGAAAGATGTGTCCTCAAAGAAGTATTTTTGGCACTTTTCCCCTATTCGCACCCATATTTAAAAGAAGGTTTTTTTCATACCTCATAGAGGCTTCAGGAATCCTGCTTAGATAAAATTTTCGGTGCTTATATATTAAACGGTAAAAATTTTTCAGTCGATCTCTTTTGCTAGACAGGATCTTTTCATAGAAGTGTTATCAATAACTATAAAGCATAAATCACTGGCTAAAGTATGCGTTAGCAGTTTTTTTGAGACACCCTTTTATGGCGCTGTAGCATCCAGAATAATATTTCGTATCTCATTCGCTAAACGCCTTCATTTTTTCAAACGTATAGATCGCTGGAAGCACGAAAAGCATATCAGCGTGTATACAATCTTCCGTAGCATCAGAATCCGCGTTTTTATCTGAAGTCTCTGTCAATGTGATGAAAAAAAAGTCTCAAATTGAATCACTATATTTTAAGCGGGATCACTCGTTCCGCCCCGCCCCGTTACCGCGCTGTGCGAGTTGGCCGGTGAGCGAAGTCGCCGAAAAGGTTCACATCTGAGTAAAGTGTGATGGGAAGCCACAGCGACGACTTGTTATTAAGATAATCGCCCGATCTACTGCGTAATTCAACAATGATCTACCGCATGATGCGTTGAAACGTTATTGTTATCTTTCTAAAAGATTTTTCACCGCATCGGCAAAACAGATAGAAACTCATGATCTTCATGAAACGCAGAATTGTGTGCTCACGCTGATATGCTTTTCGTGCTTATAACGATTTATGCTCATGGTAAAAATCAAGCGAAAGGCAAATGAGAACAAAATTTTTTTCTGAATGCTACAGCGTATGAAATGGTATTTTGAAAAACCGGCTTCGTATAGTCGTAGCCAAGATTTTAAGCCGTTGGATGACTACAAATGCTCTTATGAAAAGTTCCAGCCCAGCGAATGAAATTGGCCTAGGAATTTGACGCCGCATAACGTATAAGCACCAAATTTTTTCACACTCAAGCATCTCTCGCTGGATAGAAAATTTCATTCAGACTTTTAATAACTATTCAATAGCACAAATCTTAGCGATCTCAATGACAAGCACGGTTTTTGAGAAGGACGTTTTAATGCGTTGTTGCAGCTAAAAGATTATTAAGTTTAGCACTCGGCACCGTGCGGATCGTGCAGCCCAACATGCATGTGGTGTGCGGTGCGCTCCAAATGCAAAACTCAGTACTCCTTCAGCTGTAACGACGCACTAAAAAGTTTTGAAAAACCAAGCATATCCCTTGAATGTTCAAGATTTGCGAGATCAAATAGGTGTTAGAGCCTGAGAGAAAAGCCGTGTCTAGCAAATGTGCAACACGGTTTTACTATTGTTGCTACAGCTCGCAAAGAGAATTTTTTCGAGAGACAAGCAGACCACTGAATTCCTTGAGACTTGCGCTACCGATTGGTTATTGAGCGACGACGGCCTGATGCCAATGTTGCAATATGCATGGTGGAAGGCATACACGCCGCATGTGAAATGAAATCTTAATTTCAGTGTTGCATCGCAATAACGTGATTTTTTAATGTCGAATTTTTTAGGGAAGAGCCTTGCTCATCGAAGGATGTCTAAGTGTTAAACAGCATTTTTTCATTGTTACAGAGTAATATAAAGATCTTTCAAAACATAGAATAAACCGTTAAAAATTTCGAGATTTGACTCATCGAATAACTATTGAAGTGTCTAGAAGGAGCGAAACATATTCTTTTTTGAACATGGGTGCTGATAGGGAAGCACCGTAGCATACGCAATGTGAACGTGCACCCTTCCTACACTTACTCGAGCTGCTCATTATAGTAACCTCTACATAGGCCTCTTTTCAAATGTTAAGTTGTTTAAGATGTGCTTTAAACTTCGATCTTGCAAGACAGGCGATTTAAATGCATAATAGGGGTTGAAACTTTATTTATTATTTCAAGGACTTGGTACTACCGCTGAAAAATGATGGATTTCAAGAGAAATAGTCACTATTTTCATCAAAAAACCTTTGAAAAAGTTCATCTGTGATACTTCATTTTTTACCTAACTATAAGATACCTCTGACTTTAAACTGCACTTGTACTAACTAATAAACAGCCTGTGACGTCCAAGCGACGAGGTAGCATTTTAGGCGTGAAATGTGTTCTTCAGTTCGCTTTTACAGCGTTATGTAATAACCTTTCAAAAAGCCATTTACATTATTGAAATTTTAGAGATTTGAGCTATTCAATGACAAATAAAACTTTAGTGAGGAGCCATATCGAAACCCCAGCCGAGCAAATAAAAAAAACTGAGTGCGAAACATAACTTTATTTTAGCTACTGCAACGTAGTAAAAAGACTGTTCTAGAAGTTGAACATATCGTTGAAATCACAGATATTCAAGCTTTGAGTATATCTAGGAGACAACTTTTATGCAGGGAGAATAGCCTACAAGCAATCTCAGCTGGTACATGTCGTCCCTTAAGGGTCAAAAATGCTATAAAATTTTTGGATCATTTCCGCCATTTCCTTTCCTGCTTAGCCTTCTGAAAAAAGCGCATTATCTGCTTAGGCTTGAAGTTTGGCAAGCATTTGATAGCTTAGAGTATGAGAAGTTTGATATTTTTAGGAACCTATAATGCGCTGTCATGGGAAATAAAAACAAATTGTATATCACACTCAAACCTTTGGTAGCTTAAGCGAGCTTATCCGTCTGGATTTCGATTGAAATTCACGAGCATGAATTTCTATTTACTTCGAAGGGAAATTTGGCTCGCGAAAAGGACTTTTAATACGCTGTAACAGCCACAAAAGTTTGGCCTCCCAGACTTAGATCATTCCTCCTTATCCATATCCAGTTGCAACCTCTTGGGAAGAAAGTATTTCCTGACTTTTTGGATATTTAGTAGTTAATCAATGGTGATTATCAGGAACTTGTATTGTAAAGCTGATACTCACAAATGTTGTACGAAAGTTCCTCTAATAAATGTTACTCGACTGATACTAGGCACATTACTGGAATTTTTATTTCACACGCTATTGACTTTCTCATGAGTCGCCACTTGTTCTTAGGCACAGAAGAAGTGGAAAAAATAAAAGGTTTCACTCACTATAATGACATAGGTATTGTCTGAAATTAAAAAAAAATATGCAGCTGACAAATTTACACTTTATATTTTATTCAGGAGTGCAAAATGATAATGTAATTGGTTATTCGACAAATCAGTGATTTATGGTATTGCTTGAAGGTAAATTGTTTTTCAGTAGTAAACAAAAGATGAATGTGATTGAATTATGGATATATATGCAAGATAACACAAAGATGTTCCGTAACAGTTCGAGATACCGTCTTTTCGTAAGCGTCTTTCTTTTCCCCTCGAGATTCAGGGTTTTAGGAGAAAGCATTGCTATTGTTCTGCTACAGATAGCTTGACTGAAATCTCTCCTATCATCTTTTAACCATTTATCAGTGATGAAAATTATTTTAATGGTGATAAAAAGTCCAAACTTCACTAGGAAATCTACCACAACTTTTATGTAGCGACGGCGCTGGTCTCACGACCACGCCACGTGCCGCGCAGAATTTCAGCGTCGCTGACAACTGGTTGAAAGTCTAAAGGAAAAGTTTTGCTTAGCGAAAAATGCCCGATTGTGAAACATAATCTTGTTTAAGAATTATTTTTTGAGATGACATATCATGTGGTCGTTCATGAGCAACATACAGAGCCCAATAAAAGTGTTACGATTTTGACAGCCTCCACAGTTGAGCAGTACGCTTCGTTTTATCCAATCCTCTTGCAGGTCCCCATTCCCTTACATAGGGTAGGCGACGACGTACAATTTACACGTGCCTTCAAGTGATATGAATGAGATGAGCTGTGTTGTACACTCGATTGCTCTTGACTTGTATTTATAAAATATCATACCGTACTTTTCAAGTGTTTTATTTCCAGTAATTGAGCCCGACATAATTTTTTTAAATTTCTGCTCTCAAAACGCACTGAATAGGTCACTTTAGACATAAAGTGCAATTTTGGAATTTCCAAGATCACTATCGATTATCTACTGAATCCCCAGAAAGATTCATCAAATGCTTTCTTACACCAAGGAATCTCAACAAGATATGGATAGAGGAAATCATCCAAATTTGAAAACCCAGACTTCTTTTAGCTACTATGGCGCATTAAAAAGTCCTTTTCAAGAACCAAATTATGCAACTGAAGTTGTGAAAATCTGAACTATCAAATCTTTGTCGATTTTGGTGGAAAATCTCTGTTCAGCTATAAATGTCTGAATGTGAAAAACAAATTGTTCAATCTATAACAACATAATGAAGAGGTTTCTTAAAACATCTAACTTTCCGTGATTTACGCTATCAAATGCCTGCTGAGCTTCAAATTTAAGCAGAAAACTCGCTTGCCCCAGGGGTTTGAAACAAGGACGCAAATGACGGAAATGATTCGAACTTTTATTAAGTTTTTCTCATAAGAAGAATTCTTATGCGTGTTAGCCACGACGTATTTCCATTAGACCTTCGAAGCCTCAAAAAATAGGCATATTTCCAATACGCATTTTATTGTCGCCTCTTTAGTGAGGTTGAATCCATCTTTTACGCGCTCATCATTTTTCTAAACTCCTCCGATGTTTACGCGTTAGCAATCAACCACCAAACAACGGGTACATACCGGTGGCCCGAACCGTCTATTTCGCCTTCTTTTCGCGCTTTGTATTTGTTGCCTTCTCGGACACACATGACAAGAATAACACAAACTTGAACCACTTTTCTACGGGACGCCTCCGTCAGCAGACGCTCCACGGCAAGGTATCGTCGCCATCTACCAGCTTCCTCGTGTTCACTATGATAACAGTCGCGTCGTATTACCCGCGAGTTTGTCATACTGTGCTACAGTGAGTGCACAAGCACGTACATGACCACAAATGTGTACTCAAACGTGTGTACATGTTAGCTTGGTTCAGTCAAAATAGCGGTTTCAAACCATAACTTCATAATCATTGTAACTAGACTTAAACAATTCAATAATAGTAAAGATAGAAGTCATTATAATTAGCATAAATTTGCCTGAAAGATGTAATTTTGTTTCTTCCTGCAGGTGAAATTTGGTGCTTTGGATTCGACTAACCCTCGCAAAGCATTTTCTGCATTCTGTTGTTTGTGGAAGTTGTGAAGATGCTTGAAGGAGAGTGTGTGCACGAGTCTCGGTCAACTCGAAGGATAAGGCAAAACTTTGCAGCTAATTCGCTCAATTTTTGAAGCGCTCGTTATGCGACGTGTGACTGTTGGCTGGCTGTACTTTTGCATCATGCTCCTTCACCTGTCTAACTTGTTTTAAATGGCGAACACCGTAGATTAGTGTGCGTTGAGTTCTTCTGCAACATTTAGTGCAGTTTCAAAAGGATCAGCTTTGAGAAGTGCTCGCAGCTGGTTCCTGTCATCTTTCTTTGTCCCGTCACTACGTTTTTCATCTTATGTTCTCGTCTTCTTCTTGGATCACCGCTACACTGTACTTTCGTTAAAAGCCCTGGTCTAGATGCACTATGTTGTTGGAAAGAAAGTTCTGAGGCACTTTAATAAGGTTGAATAACTTTCAAGCATATCATGGGAACACTACAGTTTGTTGTGTGTGACTGTCTCACTGAAGGTCGGCCTAGATATTATTCGTCTTTATTTCCACTTTGTTACGAGCCTCCGCCATGTCCAACAATACGATCGAACTTCGTGTTTCATTGCATCATCATTGGAGAAAGTGTCCATAGTATGCTGTAAAAAGATCCAAGAGTATTTTAAGTTTGTACCGCCTTCCCGGTATATGTGTCCTGCCAGGCAGCATACGAATCGCGCAGCGAAGACGAAACAGTCGACTCAGACCACCGGGATATAACTGGCGTTTAGTGGTTGGTTGCAGAGTCAATGAATATTGATGTCGTTCAAAAGACTGATGAGCGGGCAGAAGATAATTCAGTCTTACCAGAAAGACGACAATAAGATAAAAGTTGAAAATGTGCTTATTTTTCGAAGCGATCAGAATCTAATGAAAATACATCTTTCTAATGCGCATGAGGCTCTTCTTATTAAAAACACCTGTAAAAATTCTGGATCACTTCCGATATCGGCACTGTGATCCGCCATCTTGGGAGGAGCGCATTTTGTGTTTGAGTTCCAAAATTTGCTAAGCATTCGATAGTTTAAATCACTAGGAGTTTAATGTGTTGAGAAACCTATTTGTTGCGCTGATATAAAAAAAAAACAAATTGCATTTCACACTCAAACGTTTTCCGGTTGTCAGACCTTTTTGCTCGCAATTTCCATGGGCCTTAGATAGCCAAAATCTCAACAACACAACAACAAACAACAAAATCAACAAAAGCATAAGTTTTGAAAGGAAATTTTCAGAGCGTTGTAGGAGCCAAAAAAAGTTCTGATTCTCAATTTCGATCATCTCCCGTATCCGCATCGTGCCGCGACCCCTCGGGAAGAAATCATTCACTGATTTTGTTTCGAGATTCAGCTATTAATCGATCGTAAGTCTCAAAAATTTTGAAAATGCACTTTCTTTTTGAAACGACCTTATTAGCATTTGAGAGCGAAGGAAAAAAAAAGTTCAACACTCAGCCTTTTTTGCTGCACAAAGCTTTCCCCGTAGAATATGAACGACCATTAGATAGCTCAAATCTGTACGATATTAAACGTTTCCTCAGTTTCTTGAGGAAACTTTTTATTCAAGAAGATGAGGATTCAAATTCGCCGCGCATTCCTTTGATCGCGTAGCGCGAGTCGCGAAATGCTATCCAATACTGGAGCAAAGAACATAGCCGAGTGCGAAACTCAACTTCTTTTGGATGGTACGACGAATCAAGAAGTTGATTGAGTGTTACAGCGTTAATCAAGGGCCTTTTTGAAAAAGAAAAGGTAGCGCAGTAGCGAGAGAATCAGTTCGAATGATTACGAACACTCTTGAGAAAAATTCTTGTCCAGCGAATAGGGTCATTCCTTCATTTGTCACCGTCTGACAGAAAAGGACCAGCTTTTTCAAAAATCAATATACGGTTGAAATTGTTTAAGATATATGATATCGAATGATTGTTTGCAGTCAAAGAAATAAGCTTTGCCCAGCGAGAAATGCTTGAGTGCGAAATGCAACTTTATAACTCTTGATAATTATTTCTGAGCCATGCATGTGGTCTGTGTGGGGCACTTATGTGGTGTTATACTATACAAGAGTTACGATCATGCACATTTTCGTCAGTAGCTTAGTGCCTTTCGTCTGACGATATTGAACGATACCATCCAAGAGCAACTTAGTGCATAGCTCTGCCCATTCAGTGATATTTTTACTTAATGGCGCAATGCAACTATTCCGTCTGCGTTTTCTCTATGTAAGGGGGTTGGGTTCCCCACAAAAGGATTGGCTGGGTCGAAAGGGACTACATTGACGAGATTGTGTAAGGCCAAAAGACCTCTATAGCACTGATTGAATGCTCATAACAGACCACATGGAAGACTCAAAAATAACTATCAGACATATTGAAAATTGAGTGCGGTTTGAAGAAACACCAAACGAAAGTATAACTTTGTTTTTGCTGTTATAGAGCAATAAAGGTTTTGAGAAATAACATGTACTATTAGAATTTTATAGCTTGAGCTATCGAATCACCAAAGCTATGAAAACTAAAAGTACGCGTTTTTTGAGGCGTCGGAACAGAGTGCGAGTAATAGAAAAGTACCGGAATTTTTTCGGCTGCATGCCAACTTCGTCTTAGTGATGTGTTCAATCACCTTTACTTTGCTGTAAAACTGCCAACAAGACCCGTTGTGAGGTCAAATAATGTGTTAATTATCACAAAAGGGTAGAGTATTTTTTTCCTCGCTGGTGCTGCTAACTAAGAACGTCTTCTGAGTAACTAAGCTCACTACCGACACTTTCATCTTCAAGCTACCGAATGACATTAAGTTTAGTGGAAAAGCAGGAAGTACTCAGTGTTCATTGTATGATTCGATGCAACAGAGGCGAATTACTGATTGTGGGTAGTATATAAGTATGGGCAAATGTCGACCACTGCTGATTGTTAATTATTTTTTGCTGGTAAAAGAAGTAATGAATCAAAGTCAGGAATATGAGCTTCAAAAAAATTTGTAAAAAGAGGTGTATCTGAGTTGTAACCTCAAGAATTTGGTTTTCGTATCAAAAAGTAGGTACTTCTAGCCTTACTCGACGAATTTTTTCTGTAGTGAAAATGCGTTTGAAGAAGTCACTTCAGTAAATCTACCTTTTTGTGGTGAAGTAGTGTTTTGAAATCAAAATTTAATCATATAAGTACCAACAACGTTCTGTGACTTTCAAACACAAGTTAGTCCAACAGAAAAAACACAAACTTTTCGTTGCCAAGGCAGACTACGAAAGTTTTTTTTACAAAGCAGGCTTGCCATAGAATTCAACATTTCTCAAGCTAGCAAATTACTAAAGAAACAGATTGAACAATAGAAAAATGTTACGTCGGCTGAAAATGTGTTCTCTAGCACAAGGATGAGTTTTCTCGTTGAAGTCGACTTGGTGTTATTTTTACTATAATTATCCCTACAAAAGTGTCTTCAGTGGTATTCCACTATCCAAGCAAAGTATTGTTTCCTTGGAACCAATTTTTACCTGATAAGTACCAGATTTCCATCGCGGCAGGCGACAATAGAAATCACCCGGCAAGCTTTGCGAAGACGGGTGTCCTGAAACGGATCGAACTGGTAAAGTAGAGTGATAGGTCCTTTGTGGATAGTGAATGCATGGAACTTAGCCAACTAAAGACGAGTTGGGGTCTGCACAAAAATTAGTTCATAATGTGCTGGAAATACGCTGCACAGCACGTGACGTTCTGGTCCACATTACCACATGTACTCTATCAGTGTTGTAGAGTTCAGTGGGTTGCATTTTTATCCTCACTATGGATTTTTTTTTCGACAACTATTTGAAAGAAGATCCAAATGGGAGGGTGGAGAGCGAAGGTGGCGTTCTGTACACCTTTGAGAATTCACAAAAAACCACCGTTTGAATAAGCTCATTCACCGGTAAATTAACTAAAAAAACATTTCTCCTTTCCCGTTCTCATTGGATCTTTGCGAATGAGACTGCTCAAATGAATATCTCACCCGGCAGTGTTCTTTTTATCCAAAATAGTTGCTTCCATGCAAGACAATAATCACATCGACTTTTGCGCAATGTATTGCCTGGCTGGAAGGAAATAGTTTATTAGGCAGCAACTATCAACAACAAACATCCTTTGGTAGAAGAAAAAAATTGGATGAGGTTCTCATCTAAGCGGTGCCTCTCTGCAAAACAGCCAACAGAAATGACAACGAAGGCTACAACGAAGACGGACGACTGTGGAACTTTGGCTCGGATCAATTGGCTTTAGAGAAAACGAAATGTGTTGAAGCGTTAGCTCAACAAATCATTTTTCTGAGCACATTCGTGATTATGGATCAATCAGCAAAAGTGGAATGGTTGATTAGTAAGTCCATAGGAGAGAGTCAGCATCAGTTGATGATAATTTCGTCCTGTTCAGTATAATAAATCATGTCTATTGCATAGAATGTGCACAAACAGAAGATATCGAAATAGATTTGATGTAAGCTGTGAAACCCTTTGAATGCTGACAGCAATACGAATATATTTGGGCTATACCTATGCTAAATAATGACATATATATTATTCATACTCCCAAAACTATAAAACAAGTCTTCTTCCCTCAGTTTTTTCTTACTAACAATTCTTCAGTGTTTTTATTTGTCAACAGAAACGTGTGGTCAAGAAACCAGCAAGTCCGCGTCGATGCGAGATTTACTCGTAATCACTATGGGGTGGCACATGAATGAGTGTATTTTTTGCTGAGCTTCCTCACGCTCCATCCTCTCCCGAGTCACTCCCGTGTAGTTTTCTTTGCTTTTCGTTCCCCCATAATTTTACTCTCTCTATCTCTAACAATATTGTTGAAAAAATAGAGAAAACTTTTGTAACTCATCCTCTCACTCAGCCTTTCAGTTCTCACTTTTATTGGCAATATTTATACAAATAAATGTTATTTTGAAGATTCTTAGTAGCCAAAAGAGTGAGTTGGAAATCTAAAGCAATCTGACAGAAATCAAGAAAAAAAAATAAGAAGGCAAATTTGGCTAACGAGGATAACGGTCAGTCTGATTTTTAATGATTTTGCAGCCACACATTCACACGAGTTATCGCTCGAAAAACTGAATGGATGAACAGAAGGTACATCTCTTTGAACTAGCCGTGAAGCTCACGGCTGAGCGAGGTGGCCCTAATGCTTTGTCTCACACAATATTTATAAATAGCCTTATTCATTCGATGTCAAAAGGATGCCAAAATAGGAAAATCAAATTGCGAAAATACGAATCAACGATTAGGTTTGGAGCGAAACGAGACAATCGTAAGCATGACGATAACTCCGATCAATCGGCTAAAATTGAACTGCACACGAACATGATTGGCCATAACTGCGTCGGAAGATTATCATCGTAGCCTGCGGAATTTAAAAAGGTAGGGTGTCATAGAATTTTAAAATTTGATAGAGAGCAAATGATAAGGAACATCATACTGCATTTTGTGAAGTACTAAAATTGTTTGAAAGGTGAGAGGAGATTTAACTTTAAGATGGACTTTAAAAACAGCGAAAGAAAATAACCAACTCTTGATCGGCAGTATTTTTTTTACAAACAGTTACAGACGAACGTTTTGTGATAACCCGCTGAAGAGTGGGAGTTGGAAAAGTCCAGCTAAGATTGAACAAAATGAACTTGTCCCGAGCAACTAGTGACCGGATGTGAGGTCGATACGTGGGTAGAAAACAACTAAAAAACTATCAACAACCTGTGAACCTGTTTTGTATTTGCGATGAAGAGCGCTATCAGCGTGAGCCACATTGAAAATGTTTCACTGGAAAGGATCGCTCTACGATGAAGGCTTTGTTGGAGCAATGATAAAGCTGATTTCGTTCTTCGATCGAGTAGGACCATTGAACTTCGAAATTCTTCATATATGAGATGTGAAAAGTTGTGGCACAGACTAGCAGATTTGACACAAGTCAGTGTCATAAGAATACAATCTAGATATTCTTTAACCTTTTTCATGAAAGGGCACTTCATCAATGTGAAGCTTCTTTAGAGAACAAACATCATCAACTCCTTAGACTATAATTCCGTCGATAGTTTCTTGAGACATGCATGAGTTTGTAGTCTTATCAAGGCTGGCACAGCTATTCTGATGCGTTTTTCCAATATTTACTCTCATAGACAAAACCAGATATTATAGATTGGGAAAGTTTTTTACAGCTCTTTCACTTGGCTCGTTCTCCAACAACTATTACTTACAAAGTTTTCGAGTCCTACACAGACTTTTTGATGAGTCTTTTTCAAGGTTTGGCATTGATGTAAGTACGTTGCAACGATTTCTTCTTTCTCACCAGAACCGTACCATCTTAATAATAGCAGCAAGGAAGATCGAGGTTTTAATCACTCTGGTGAAAGCCAATGTTAATATGATAATAATCGCAAAACATCGGTTGGAAAAAAAGACAATGCGGCACGTGATAGGTTACTTAAAGAGCACTGTAACATGTTCCTTTTTTGCTACTCTTAGTAAGGAGTGTGTGGTGGTGATCAGACGTGTGAAACCTTGAAACGTACGTATATCACTAACATGCAATAGCAAATCTCGAAGGTAGTTTATTAAAAAGTCTACGGAGATCTTTAAAAACTCTCTAACGAGATTTCTAGAATTTAGTAGAATAAAAAGCAATCTTTAAGTTTTGTTGCTACTTCGGTTGATGCTCCCTTCTTCATCTTCTTCATCATGAACGGCGTTGAACTTCGGTAAGTGTATCCTATTGCATAATGTCATTTCTATTTACTGTCTACACGATGTAAAATACAATCACGTAGTATAGTCTGTGAGAACGTCGAGAGCTTTTTTAAGGTTTGTACGTCAGTGGTTTATGTTCATCTTGACGGTATCGTCCGATTTATCATAGCCACACGTCATAGGGGGACGTTATGGTGATGGTACATGATATGTGTGGCCGTGATGAAGGGGGATACCGCTGAAACGTACTTAAGCCATTGAGGTACTAGACTCGCAAGAGCTTTGAACATTCTCACAGACCATATTGAACGTTTATAACAAGGCTGAAAAACAGCCGATCAGAAGGTACCCACGTATATCAGATTCCAAGTTCTGTTGGTATGATGTCATTTTTCCGTCTTGTAATACACATAATATCTTGCTGTCAAATGAATCACGCATTTGAGGAACTTAACAATGTGATTTCAACCCCAGCTTCACTCTAACTAAGCCTGATGCCGATTCGCGCTTTCAGAGTCAATCCTCATAACGGGCGATCGCTAGCTTCAATAGGTCACGATTAATTCATTTGCAACGGTCGTTGACATCGCTGTGTAGCGCAAATTGGAAGCGACACGCGATTTTTATTGAACGTCTCAAGTTTTTTCCGCCGTGTTAAAAAAATTTCAGGTTTCGTATGCTTATTTGATACTACATGATTTTCTCTACACGCTCATATACTTCTAATGCATAAATATCATTCTCATAGGTTCTTTTCTGTTGGAGGGCGACAAATAAATATTCGACGCCTTTTGCTGCACAGGAACAATTCGTAAGAGTGTTAGTAACAATATTCTTTTTATGAAACCACTTGTAGCGGTGGTATGATGCTTCAAAGATATGCCCATTGATGTAGAGTGATGTGCAAAAGTTTCGCGTTAGGCGGGACTAGAACCCGCACCTCACTCTTTCCGGTAATGCGTGCTCTATCCGTTACACTACTGACGCCCATTTTGCACATCGCTCTTTCTACGCTACAGATAGGTGCGCTGTACTTTACTGGAAGCACGAAAAAAAAATAAACGTGTATGAAATTTTTTAGTATCAGAGTAAGATGTTTAATCTAGCGTCCCCTTCAAAGCGCGGAAACAATTCCCAATTGAATAACGAACATCGCATTTGTAATGCGCCCGCCAAAGATCAAATTGATCGATGGCAGTATTAAAATGGCCTTATCCGCCCGTGGCCTCCATCCCATAGATTGGCCAAACGCACATGCTCGCTTAGGTTAATCAAATTTAATTTCTCTGCTGCACTGCAGGGGAATGGTCTTCTCAGAAAACAACCGCAGAGTTGGAATAGTCAATTCTTAAGCTATTGAATGATTATTATTGCTTTGAAGAAAGACCTCTGCTTTGCGAAAAAAGTCATGTATGAAACACAATGTTTTGTTTGTTGAAGAGTTATAAAAAAAAAAACTTTTCCATAGAACAGGTCACGTATAATGCTAGCTAGAAGTTTAAGCTTTCGAATGATTACTTGCATTCTTATGAATAATGAATAGTTTTTGTTCAGCAAATGGTGTGAAATATTTATCTGTCGCCGTCGCACTCGTACTGTCTTTGGCATGCAATCAATTCTAGGGAGTTCTAAATGATTATTACGATACAATTCTCTTGCTTATGCTGGTTCCTTTATTTTATACAGTGTCTGAGAGGAGTGAGTTATTTGCCAAAAATAATGGTGCACACTGCATGCGAATTGATGCCTACAAAGGTCCAAGCATTTACAAAATTGTAAAACACGCCATGTTCTGTTGTCTCAGTATGTATAAGTACTTTTATTAGCCACTTATTCTATGTTATCAGCATACCTTATCGTGGCGACTTTCATCACCAGAGATGTGCACTAATTTACATGCTGTACTTTTACTTGGTTGAATATTCTCGTTGCAATATCGGGCACATCTTTTAGTCCGCAACTATTCAAATGACTCGAATGTGACCATCTGCAGCCGATTGTGGTCGCACATCAGTACATAAGGATCGTCCTCGTCTGCTATCCGTCTGCAGCAGAAATCACGCTGCACTAATTTCACTGTAAACAAATTCTTTTCTGCACATTTCATTCCAATCTGAGTTAGTTCAAGCTATTACATCTATTTATAGCTACTGTATGACAAGAATAGCTGTTGGATGGATATAGGTTGCCGAGGAATTTCATGCAAAATGACACTATCTTACAACATCTAGTAGCCATTGATATGCCAAAATAATGCATATTTTAGGACTTGTTCATCTTATGGTAAAAATGCATATTGTATAAGATTGTGGGCCTTTAGAACATAATAGTGATGGCTGCAAATACTACTACGGTGGGAAAGAAATGGGGCACTTCAATAAGCCTGAGATAACTCCCATGCATATCATGGGAATATTACACTTTACTAGGTGGGATGCTGCCATTGAAGATCTAGATAATATCGGTCTTTATTTTAACTTTGCATAAACGTCGGCATGTCCAACGATGCAGTCTTCGTGTTTTATTGCGCCCTTATTGGAGAACGGGTCTTTCACAGCGAGCTGCAGTCGACGTGAAAACAATGAAGTTGAAGAGGAAGGCACGGCAAGCAAATCTGCTGCTGGACCCTAGTTTCAGCGCTTCAGTGCCGGAGGTCTTGACTCCGAACATAAGCCCTGTTTGGCTTTTACCCACCTTTACCAATGCCATCTTCTCTGTGGTATCCTTGTCCTCTTATATAAGGTAGGTGACGACGTAATGTTCCGTCAAGTGATATACCAGCCAAGAGCAATTTACTATACAACACTACCTTTCAGTGAATTCTTTCACTTGACGGTATTTTTAAATAGCACTTCTGCACATTCTCATGCAAGGATTTGGGTTCCCCCGAGGGGGTTGACCAAGACGAAGGGTACTGCCCACTGATGAGGATGTCAAATCCGAAACACGTGTATCAGGCTCTACAAGTTGCCCATAAAAGACCACATGACATGTTAGCTCAAAAATAAATATCGGATATAATGGAATTTTAAGCGCGGTTATGAGAAAACACTCGGGACGAACGGAATAGTTGTTGCTGTTTTTGTTTGGAGTTCATGCATAAATTTTTAGCTCTGTACAAGTGCCCCGAAGCATTCTATCCAATCTAATATTTCTGAAGCGTGTTGTGTACATTACTGTGGAACTCTGATACGAATCGTGTGCAGAAGGGCCACTGCTTGAAGGCTATCGTAAAAAATCGAAAGAAGTGTTTCTAGAAATATTTGAAAGCTATTTTCATGTATTCATGTGAAGACTTTGATGAGGAACAATACAGCTGGGATGACGAAGAGATAAGCGGTGACCGCATTGAGAAGGTCTTGTAGCCCACAATCCTATTTGATGATGAGAAACGGGCGTAAGATAATGATCAAGTGTTGGAAAGAGGAAGTGGTGCTGTAAACGTGCTCTCACTTAATCACCATCTAAATTTGGTCGTGATAATTGAAATATAAAGTAGTTCATTGAAAAAAGTCACTCTCATTGATGATCAGCAAACTGAGCTTAATTATAGATAGGGAAAGTCTCGTTATGACTTTTGCATTCAGGTAACAGTGCGATCTTTATGATGTAGCGATATACATGAAAGTGCAAGTGAGACACGTGAATTTTTTCAATCAGTTTATAAAATTCAGTGATATTCATTTCACTCGATGTCAAGGAAGTTCAAGTCGTTATCCCCTTCTTCATAGAAATTGTCCATAAAGATTTCAGTAGAGGACGTTCTCACAAACGTTGTCGAAATTAGGAAACTTTCGTTCTGATTAGGTTGAGGCTTGTTTCATAGGAAGCACGTCGACATGATTCGAGTGCAAATGATGCGATTGCCGACCACTATATCTAATCCCATACTTCAATTTTCGTACGACGTTGTGTAGGGTGGCGATAGATAAGTTTGGTGAACTTCTACCTCCTTGTCTAACCGTTATTTTTTGTCGGTGATAATTCTTCATGTGTATTGTTGAAACTTTCAAATCTATGCTCTGCTTACAAAATTTCCTCAAATACTAAGCTTTGACACTCTAGCTGCTCATGACTTTTATGAGCAAATCCGTCCCAATAAAGTGAATATCTACCCATCTGTTAATTAAATTCTCGAATGTCTTTCTTAAAGCTACTAAGGTGAAGATTCTGGGCGGCGAGGTCAGCAGTGTTGCTTTTGTAATCGGCAAAGTTTCGGTGCTCTCTGTGAATAGTATTCAAAATCATTCCAGCTTTACCATAATTGCTTAGAGAACCCCAGCTTTGGGTATATAAGATCTCGTCTATATAACTTAAACGCATTGTAATCATTCGAAAGCCGAGACCTGAGGCTACAGCCTACGTCGCCGGTTTTTCAGAACACTCCTTTATAACGCTGCAGTACTCAAGTAAAGTCATGTTCAATAGTTCCAATAACCGCGTGTTTTATCCTCTTATCTTGCTTATATTTTGCTGGACAAAACTCGTTCCTTAAAGTGCTAGCAATCAAAACATAGCACAAACTTCAAAGAACTTAAGAATGTTTGGTAATCATTTTTTGAGCCACGCATGTCAGTGGTCTATTAATGAGGGCTGACTTTTAGAGCCCGATACACGTGTTTTCGATCTTGCGATCTCGTCAGTTGGGAAGTTACCCTTTCGTCTTTTGCTAACCTCTGTGGGTGCTCCAGACCCCACACTAAGAGTTAGCGACGACGAACTTTTTACACTCTATGCCCAGTGAAATTCTCACCGAACACAGAGTGTTGTACACTCGATTGCTCTTGGCTAGTATATTCAATATATCATGTCTTTTGTTTCGAGTGTAAAATCGAAAATCGAATGAAATCGATTACTGCGACATAAGTCTTCCAGTTTCATTATTCTCTAAATTGTTCAAAGGTTGTCATAATGTTTCTGAATTAGAATGAAGAACGTTGAAAAAAAGTGGCATCAATGCTCAGCAAAGCACAATCAAAAATCAAAGAAATCGTTAGATTTCCTCTATCAACTATCTGTTAACCTCGATATTCATTAAATAGACTCTTTTATTATTAAGTGGACAGGAATTTAATCAAAGACGATTTAAGTATGAACAGCACAGCAGAGACAACTGACTAAAGTTTTGGCAGTTTTGCCTTCTTCAGAACATGGAAGGGTCACATTAGAGTGTGATTTTTGTCATCAAATACCTTCATATTCACAGCGACGGAACTCTAACGTAGAAGTTAGATCGCATAACAGTCAGTTTTTAAGATTCTCACCGTATCGCATTCTAGCCCACTATTTGACTATGCTGACCAGCCGCACCAAGACTTTCATGTGAGTGGCTTATAATCATAGGATTGAATCCGAGCGACTCATCTTTTCGATACAAATTTGGACATCTGGAGTAGATCCAAGACATACCAACACAGAGTGACCTTCCCGCTTCGTCCATGTATTCGCCGCCTCAAACCCTCGCGCTTGAGGTTAACCCTTTAGGTACGAATGAAACACTGCGTTAGCCCCATCTTTGCGGGATAGGCGAGTCCATATTTCGGAGTGCTTAGTGATGCGGCTGGCCGTCGGGAAGAAATTACTGGTTAGACGCAGCAAATTTTTTGATGCTATTTATGCTGTCAATTTACCTACAAATCACTTCTCTCTGATACAATGGGTGGATCCATGAGGTATCAACGGAACCAGTGCACAGTCTCCGCAAGTTTTCTAAAAAGTCGTACACTGTGGAAAATATATTTTCGCATCCGACCTTTTCAGGAACAATACGCTGCACTTTCCTTTCAGAATGGTTTTTAGCGCGCTGTAACAGCGAACTGGAATCATATTTTACACTTGGTGCGTTTTTCACTGGGAGAAAACCATTGAGTTAACATTTTTGTGTCGGAATCTCAAGTTTCTTTAATTTCAGTTGGGGTCTTGGTTTTCCAAAACGACTTTCTGATGCGCTGCAAGTGCGAAGAGAAGTATAAGTTTGTCAATCTTAAATGTAGGGTTCGTAGCGGGCTTTTTTTGACAACATGGAATGAAAATTGCACTATAACACGCTGTCACCAAATGGAGTTTTTAGCTGCTAGCGCACCTACAGTCTGTGCCTTGCTGCGGGTACGAACTATATATTACCTTACAACCGACTGTGGTTCTGGTGATGGCGGTACCGCCGCAACGTACGTAAAGACGAACGAATTGTAACCAAACGATCTTAAAAAAGTCCGAAAACATTCCTAAAAAGCTAAGTTCCTTCTCGTTTCTTCTGTCCAAGCCTAACGATCTTGTAATATTTTATATGCGGGATCGTGTGTTCGGTAGATAGCTACGGTTTTCTAGTTTCTGGACAGATGCATACAGCCATTTCACATTGACAACAAAGAATTTTATTCTCTCTAATCCACTAATAGGACCACAAAGATGGGGAGAGAAAGGAAAATCTCAGTGCAATGCAAATTCACATAATGGAAAGCTTTGGAAATGTTACTGTAATACCGTACCAATTAAACAATGGAAAGCTATTGAAATGAACTTAGAACAAGGGATCCATAAGCAGAGAATTTCCAGTCGATCAAATTCTTTGATATACTTTTGAGATTTCACGAGATTTGCCCATTTTAGTAGTTTGATGCTACTTGACGATCAACAACTAAACAAGTGAGTCCATCTTTCTCTTAACAAAGTGTTCACAGATTCAGTCATAGGTTAATAGTAGCGTATGTGCTTCGGATAATCAAAATATTGAGCAAAACTTACTGAGAGTTTAGAACACAGTCGAAAAATCACAAAGTTTTGAATTCTAAGCATTGTCATACAGCGCAGTCTTTATCCACTTGCAATATTAACACTTTAATTTCTTAACATACAATGGCAGCATTAAAAAAATACTTAATCGTAACTTCAAACAGCCAAACAGCCAGCCAAAGGAGAACTGTTACTAAAAGCGTGAAAACGTTTTCATTTGCGCGTAGAGATGTATTTTCACTCTGTACGATTGCCACTCTCTCACATCTTAATTGCTCAGTAGAAATGGTTCCTCTTAATGTTTTGCTTGAATGTAGCGTTATAAACAGCTTATTCACTTTAGCCCGTTATCTCTCATAAAATTTCTTATTATGATTCGCCTCTGTGTAATTAACTGAGTGTTACATGAACGAATCTTCACGCAGATCGTTTTATCTGCCTATCAACAACATACGATACAGTATAAATGCATGGCGAAGGGAAAATCCTCAAAAAAAACTCAGGTGAACACCAAAGGTATAGCACCAAACACCAATTGATCTGCAATTAGAGGATATTCGCCTTCAAACGGATGGTATATGCACATTTGTAACTTAAGCGAAAATTATTCCTAGCAGAAAATTAGACATGTATCCTTTTACTCAATTGTTTTCAAACCTCGCTGTAAACATTCAATTCAGTCTGTGAGATTATTTCGACCTTTTGTTTCGAGTATTTTATCAAGACCACGCTCAAATTTGAATATATCTCATAATTATTATTTGAGCCAACATGTCATGTGGTCTGCTAAGGGGCTCTTGTACAGCCCGATACACGTGTTTCGGCCTTGCAGCCTCGTCAGTCGGGCAGGACCTTCGTCTTTAGCCAATCCGCTGACCCAATTTTGTGATTTTTCCCTCATATACTCACTACCATCAGCAAGCCATTCAAAAAAAATGGCCATAGCTATAATCATGTGCAATCACCAGAGCACCTCTCCCCATCACTGTTATGCAATGGGCTAGACTAGTGGAACATGTAGCTCTTATGAGACGAGCGATATTGTAAAATCCTACGTATACTACTGACGTATCAACTATGAAAAGACTTATATCATTCGTATGATTATTAGCCATACATATGTAATTTATCTAGAACATTAGGCTGAGGAAAAGGTTCCTAAGCACCCTCTGAAAACTCAAAATTTATACGTAGATCAATCAAAAGTAATAATAACTACATCATTATCACGATGTTCTGCCAAGATCTGCACGCTTTCGGATATGCTCGAAGCGCTCCCCTCCTCAAACTTTGAATCAGGAAAGTCCTGATATGCATCATCAATTTGGTTAAATGTCTCACATAGCTGTCCAAGCAGGAAATGCTCCACTGAGCGGAATTGTGACCATAAATTGGACAGCTAGAATTGGGACTAAGGGCTGGGTGCGACAAGACATCAACTGCTTCCAAACTTTTCCTTAGTTTTCTTTGAGGTGTGAAGTTTGTCATTGCCCATTTTCTTTAACGCAATTCAACGATGCACTGCAACTAGCGTTGCCGTAAGAGTTTTTTTATTGGAAAAATTCCTGAGATTCCCACGAATTTACAACACCGATACTGTGTGAAGCAAGCATAAATATGAATTTTTCACGGGTGTTAAGAAATTTTTTCCTCAACCTAGTACAACCATCCGAATCTTTTTCAAAAATCATGTGGTATTTGTAGATTTCTCCAATTTTTCCGTACTGTTTCATCCATTCTCTGTAGCCGTTATCGGTTTTTAAAGTTGATGCAGCAAAAAATACAGGCTCCATAGTCATCTCGCTTTGCTGACGTGTTCAACTGTTATCTATTTTGTATTTTCTAGACCTATGGGTAGCTCTGCTTGACCGATTACCGAGTGCCACAGCATTATTGGTCGGAAAAAAGCACTATCAATGTGTGTCAGATTATTCCATGAAGACAGCGAATCATGTATAGTGCTTAACGACACTATTCAACGTTTTGTGGCAAAAGCACAGTCAAGATGGTTGGCCAGCTTCTCTATAGTCATAGTCAGATCCTTTTCACCTGCTTCGATGACGGCCTCTCGATCAACGTTGCGTGGACTCTCGGAGCCCAGCTGGTCCTTCAATTTGGTGCTAACGATGCGAAATTCAGCAAAAAACCCGAACGCTTTTCTAGTCTGAGAGATGTCAGAAATGGGTCCAGACTAATGGCGCATACTTTGATTAGTATCAATAAGCAATTTTATACACTTTTGGTTAATAAACTTGGCGTTTGATGCTCTAGTGCCAAAACTTATGAGAACATCTGATGAATAGTTAAATGCCAGTTGCAGAAGAGCTTTGCCACCTGATTCACATCTGACAGGCAAAAGGAAATTTCAAAAGCAGTGGAACAACCATATCGTCGGAATTTGAGAGAAGTTAACAGATAAAAAGAGCAAGAAGATTATGAAAGTAATGAGAGCAAATTAATTTAAATCCTACTGAGCTTTGGGAACACAATGGAGTATTTTGCAATAAATTGTCTGGAAACTCAAAGACTGATAATAAGTTCGAAAGATGGATTTTTCAAAGTAGAATTGGAGGAGTAACGAAAAAGATTGCATCTCGTGATGTATGTGTAAGACTTCAAAAGCTACATGAAAATTTATACGATTTCTTACATCGACTAACCAAGCATTTCAAACATTTCTACCTGAGCATTATATTTGAACTTGCGAATTGCGGACGTAATCACACCCATCACCTAATCCAGGGGTTCGCATTCATGTTTGACTCTGAAATTTAACAGGATTTGCAGCAAATTTGTACGACAATATTGTTCAGAGCATAAAATCGCTGGAAATAGTTTTTGTTTGACAAAGTCGCTGATGTCAAGATGGGGTGGTTCAGGTCAGCGACGAGAATACATTGATCATTGGCCATTGTTTACCACAACAAACGTCGTATCCTAGGCGAAAGTGAACAAGAAGTCAAGACAACGATATTGTCGCATTATTAACCTTTCATATGGATTTTGGTAGCGTATGCTGCATTGTCGCTCCTATACTATTCACCATTGGATCACCAGTGTCATTTTGAATCTTAAGCGAACGTCTGTCTCGCTTGTGTTGGCACCCGATGACATGGATTTGATAAAGCAGAATATTTGACTCTGAATCTTTTTCAACAGTGATTACATTTCACGGCAATAAACATTCATGACAAATGTAGGATTCAAAGTGAGATATTTTTGCTGAAGAGCTATCAAATTCAATGCGTCACGATAAACTTGTGGTTTATAAGAGATGTTGTTTCCGCAGAAATATTACGGAGGAGGTTTGCGCGAAAAAAAAAAGAGAAAGCGGTAGAATTTTGAGGAAGAAAGTAGCGAAATTGCACAGTAGAATAAAATTCCTTGGAATCAATTTCCTTGGAGATAATATTGTCGTTCATAATATTGACGAGGTACGCGCTTATTCAATTCATGAAACCACCTGTTTTCGGTAAACATGGTTAGCAGTGTGTATGTGCTCTGGCGGATATTCAAGGTGCACAGAAAGTCCTGTCAATTTTACATTCTGTGAAATTTAGCACTGATGTAAGATTTTCAACAATGCTGATAAATAAATTCATTGAATTTTTGTTGACTTTTGGCCTAGAATATGTCATAATTATTTATCTATCTTCAGGTGTGCCTAAGCAATGAATCGCAAAAATCAATGTATCGTAGTAGGTGAGGTGCACAAGACGAGAATGAAAGCCGCCGGCATTGTCAACGATTGATTCTAGACCGTTCATTGAGCCGTGAAACGTCTCAAACGATGTAATGGACTGAGCACCGTATTCGAAAAGGTTGCTCAACCACCTCGCTTTCTACGGAAAGAATTCAAAAGATCTGCTGCCAAGTTCAAAAATTCGGAGCGATCGATGCGCAAAATGGCTCGGGAAGCTCGGTCACTGATTTGAGAGTCTGAAACATTATCAGAAATAAGCTGAAGCTATGCAGTTACAAAAATGCATGTGTTGACTTGCTGGACAAAAAGATAGATAAAAGGGCTTTTGAAAGCTCGCCGATAATTCGTTTTTCGGGCTGGTGCTCGTTTGTCGAAGGTGCTCATTAGGAATGAGAAGATATTCACGGTCAAAGCCCTCCACAATCGTCAGAATCGACGTCAGCTTCTCAGAAAGAGTCAGTGCCCGCAGTAGTAAAAACCGTAGGCTGCAGTAATTTTGGGGTCATTGTGATGGTCTGGTCTGGCACTCGCATCATCAGAGAGGCGCCGTTGATCTGCGCTTTAACACAAACATAAACATCAATGCGGTCAGCTATCAGCAGTATGTTTTACGAGACGTACTAAAGCGTTGAACTACACAACATTTTTGCTCCGACGGATTTACGCTTCAGCAGGAGTGGGCTCATGTGTATTCGGTACATTCAACGATTGCCATCTCTCAAAAGCAGTCTCTAGGCTTTTGGGACAAAAATATTGAGCCGCCAAATTTGCGCATATCAACCCAGTGGATTGCTCTGTATGGTCCTCACTACAGGAAACAATTGCAGCTACTCTCTACAGTAACACAGCCGCGCTCGAAACGGCTTTGGCACTTTAGCGCGCTTTTGGGACGAAATTACGGTGGAGACGTGTGCGAGAATTGTTGGCAAGCGACTTCGTGAATGCAGGGGGCACAAGGAGGCAATTTTTAGAACTTTATTGTGATTTTGTTGTCATAATTACTATACTAATAAACTTAGTTGTTAGTTTAACTGAATGAACTTATGTGTTCAAACATGTTCTTTTTACTGCTGAAATGTCTTATAAAACTGACGGAATTTTGTGAGCACCCTGTATGTACTGGCGTAATGATGGTAATACAAGCAAGCGACAATCGCCAATCAGGCACTCTGAAAGATTGCTAAGGTGATACTTTTACCGTACTCAAAGTGTAAATAATTAGGCTTACAAGGAACTGACTGAACCGAAAGGAGCCATGCTACTGATGAGGCTGAGAGGCCAAAACATGCGTGTAGCGCTTTAGAAGCGCCATAACAGACTTCATATACGGTTCAAGATATGCTGTCAAGTACAAGCGAAGTCTCAAGATAGTCGACTTATAGTGTACGTTTTCAGGTTTTCGAAAAAATATTCGCAACGTCTTCTGAGATGGCGGTAATTATGAACTTGACAGATCAACGCTCTGGACAAAAAACTTTCTGTAGCCGGAAAAAGTGCCAAAATATTAGCCACGACCTCTCTTCCTACTCTTAGAGCAGTACTTACACTTTGCATTTTAATGAAGCTTTGGAGATTTGAGTTTCTAGGCAAACATTACGTTCTTCTTCTTCTTCATATAAATGATTCATTCAGTACCTAAAGATCCAGCCACACAAATTCCCCAGTTGTGTTGCATGAGAGTCATGGAAAATAGCCGTAGCATCAAAGTGAGTGATTTTTCAACGAGATGTTCTGTAGAAAACACATCATTTTTAGATATGAATCATCGCGCAGCATTCAAGAAAAGTGCTTTCTTAGTTCTACGTTTGGCTTATGGTAATTATTAGAACTTTTGAACAATTAAGGAAAAGATGGCAAAACTTTCATTGACTCCAAGTTAATTTAAAAATAGAGCATAGAGTTCAAGAACTCCACCGATAATCAGAAGGATTAATATGATAATAAAAGTGCACCTCTCATCATCATCATTGTCTGGAATGGGTTTGCTTTTCCGTCTTCTCCAAAGACAAAGCGCTGTCTTTAACGAAAGCTTTAAATATATGTTTTCTGAAGAAATTACATAGATTAGTGTCAAAAAAGTAGAATATTATGATTATATTTCTGAATTCGCAATTACTTTCTAAATTTATTTTAGTATACGTAAGATGTGAGGTGTAAACCTCAAGAATGCAGGAAACGAGTAAATGAAGCGTGAGTTTTTGTGCCGTGGATTCTGTTGACGGGTGAATCTGGCAGCAATCATAGATTAAAGCATTGCTCAAAGATATGCAAAGTGGCGGCCACAATGGTGTGGGGTTTGAAATCTTTACCAGAAAGGCGTCATGACCGTTTCATTCCTTGAAGTGAAAAATTGGGCTCAAAATTTTGTTTGCACCGAGCATTCTTCTGATACAACTAATTCCTCATTGCAATAACGGAAAGATATCTGACAAAAAGGCGACTGGTAGATAAGAATCGACGAGAACTCTCTATAAAAGAATGTCGTAGAAATTTTTGAATCTGGCCCTTCCTCAGTATTCCATAAACAGTGACGTCAATGTTATAATGAATGATTCTCACTGCTTTAGTGTCTCCATTCATGCTCTTATTGACCGTGAACCATTCCTACTTCTTACTCCTGAAAGCTGTAAAGTCTTGAAGGAGAATCCACGTTGGCGGAAGTAGCATATGAACGATCTTGCTTGAGGAAAGTCTGTTGAGATCTCTGTAACATTTAGGTTACGCTATCCGCCCTGATAAACGAAGATTGGGTCATTACTACATCGATTAACATTAAATCGGTAATGGAAGAGTCTTATAGCATTCCACAGCCAAATATCGGGACTCGAAATCCCATTAGGCATTGCAGATCTTAAACTTTGCGTTGCTATTACAAGCATGAAGAAAGGTGCTTCTAGAAACTGGTCATGTCACTATATATATCCTAGAGCTGGAGGACGATGTGCACGTCTTCCTCTTGCTAAGACACATCACATTACAACTTCATTAAGAGGTTGTCCAAGAACAGTCGAGGACTTCTCTTACGGCAATCCTAACTAAGCGCTTGACTAGATAGATTTTGTGACGTCCGATATGTTTGTGGGTGTACTCTACACACAGTTCACGAGGATTGTTCTTTTAAGTTTTCTGAAGGTTTGGATGATGCATAACCACTTGAGCAAGTAAGGCTCCAAAAAGGTGATAAAGTGCATGGATCACATCCCTGCCATGTCATGGTCAGTGAAGTCTGGCGTGAATACAACATGCTGCTTGTCCTAAACTTCAGTAACTACGAGAAATCGGCTGATATGGTTGAAACAAAGTCAATCCTGTAAGCGCTCACTGACTGAGGCCTAGATCTGTTATATACATGGATTAAAAAATTCTATAAACTTTTTGTCAGATGTTTAGAAATTTAAGTACCCTAACTTCTGATATAGATGACGTAATAGTCACAACAAATGACTCCAGAGTAGCAGACGCCGATTTTTCTATCGCAAAACTGTATTGTGCAGTAAGATCTGAGATATGATGAACGATTTCAGTATTCTAAGCGTTTCAATGAATGACCTCTGACAACCTTAAGCCAAGTCTCTCTTTGTGAATCGAGGCTGCTGGAAATCTTTGCAGGAGGGTTCACGTTCGTTGGTATAGGCAAGAATATAGGTTGCAAGTAGCGCAAAATCGCTTGTTCTGAAGACATGGCATTAGTATCTTGGCACATTTATGTTCTGCCATCTTTCTTGATGAACGAAGATTAGGTCATTGCTACATCAAGGCATCTTATGGAGTCGATAACGAAGTTTGGACCAAAAATTTTTTACTTGTGAGGCGCCACTTGGGATTCTGACCCTTGACATTCAAATTGCATTCAAAACCATAGAGAATTAACTTCAAAACCTGTATTGTCACTGCCACATATCCTTGAAGGTAAAGTCGGAATTTACGTGCATTGCTCTCAACACAGATGACTTCATGACATTAGAAAGAAAAAACCCTAAGCCAGTAGGAAAATTTCTCGTGCAGTCATCCCACCTGAGAGCGAGACCGAAAGGGTCTACGCAACTACTTTCCGAAATGCTTGTTGAGTGTACTCTGTACAGTAATCATGAGAGTTCTTCTGCGTATGTCTAAGGCATTGGATGAGGCTTAACCGATTAAGCAAGCAGGGCACTGATGAGATCTAGTGCATGGATCACGACCATACCGTGTGACGGCTCATTAAGGTTCATTGAAATACCAAATGCCGTTTCTCCTTGCTTTAATTGACTACGAGAAAGCATATGATATCGTTGAAACATATACAATTCAATTAGGGCCTGTAGATAATGGTGGATAACACTACTACAGACCGAACATTTTCTGACTACCATCGTTACTGCAACATAAATTACAGCTTTTTCATCGACTCATTACCATAATCACAGGAAGAAGGGTCTTGACAAGGCGACACTATATGAACTAAGCTGTTTAATGCCACTGAAGTGAATAATGATGTTGCGCGACTAGGAGGAGGACGGCACACGAGGTTGCGAGCATTTCCAATCAACCGTCGTTTCGCATTACATCCTTGTCTTCTCAAGGTATACCAGTGAAACAAATACGATGCTCAATGACCCCAATTATGCAGACAAAAGGAATAAACTGCGCATAAGCAGGAAGAAAGCATAGTTCTGGAAAAGTCATGGTGAGATGGTGAGCAATTGGAATTAAATGGCTCACCGACTACTGAGGCAACACCGCTCATGTGCTTTGAACGTTCAGTGAACATGGGATAACATGAAGGCTGATTAAGCAGAAGGAGAGCAGCTTTAAACGCATTCGGGTCTCCTAAAGCCAGCGGCCATATAGCGGGATTGCAACTTTCTGCTCACCTTTTCAATTCGGCACTCCTCTCAGCGCTGCCTTATGCAGCAGAGTCAAGGGATAATAACACGACGTCAAGAAATCAGCGCACCACTCATAGTGCGCTTCAACAAAGTTTTCCAAATTTCAATCAGCACTCATAACGTCGAGCCGGTCTGCGCAGCCCAGATCTTCAAAAACTATCTCATCTGTGAGATTGAAATAAACAGATCATAAGCGATAAACAGATGGGCCGGTCACATGATATGGCAACAGCTGGCAGGTGGAAGAAAAGAACGGAGGAGCGAATTTCAAAGAGTATGCAGGCGTTTCTCTGAAGGGTCACTCATGCGATAAGCGGCCGTGTTTGTAGTCAACGTCAGTCATGTGTGTTTGCAGTTCATGAGTTTAGAAAGAGGTAATGGATCTAGCGTACGCTACCGTGCTCGAAAAGACTTTCGCCTTGGGCAATTGTGCGAGAGGAAAATAAATTGAGACTATGCTGGCTGCTCGCAGTACCGGTGGAGAGCATCCAAGTAGGTTCCAATTGAAGAAAATGTAATATGCATTTTTTGACTATGGGAATGACAAAGATCATCGGATCTACTCAATATTTCTAACATTGCTGCACTACATTCAATATCTATGTAACTATTCTAAGCATTTCAGAACCGATTTCTTTGTTGGGTATATAAAACTAGAGTCAGCTAAAGCATCTTCTACAGTTGCCAACGTAAGGGGAAATAGCAACTGGAAGAGTGTTTGAAAAAATCTACTAGTCCATGAAGACAACGTAGGTGGAAGTAGTGAGTCGTAGGCAATGCGTGAATCCACATAAAATTCCGGTGACATTAAATTTGCTTCACAATAAAGTTGTAGAAACCTTGACTATGGTCATCTGCTAGGACCATTTGAAGACCGCTTTCGTAGTACTATGCCCTATGGAAGTACTCATACGAGCTTGAACAAGCCTTTTCATATGCTTCCAAGCTTCTTGAGCTAGAGGTGAAACCCTAGGTCTAGAAATAGATCACCTTGTATAAGAAGAACGAAATTAAACTTGTAAAAAACGGTGATTGATGGATTTTAAGCATATTCTATAAAAACTATGAGAACATTGGTTGTTAGATCTGCTCTATGTTCTCTCCAAGTTCATCAACTTTTGATATGCAGTAAGCAGTAACTGAAGTGAATGGCTGCAGAGTCAGCAAGCGCTGTCTATCTTTCGACCTTATTAGCAACTGAAACATTACTCTGCGATTTCATTATTCTAATGAACACCTTACACTGGCTTCACGACTTGCAGCCTTGTTTTAGTTTTCAACCTTTCCACTGGAAGAGCTATCACTTTTCTGAAGAAAACGTAACACTCAAATCTTCGTTTTGTGGAGGTTAGTTTAAGAATTTCTGCTTTTCCTCAAAGGTTTTCATATTTGACTTAATGCCAGTGGGCTTCCTTCCTGGTAGATGATGGTTTTCTAGAAGGCATATAGAATCATTCAGAAACTCACATTTTCTTTAGCATTTTCGGCAGCGGAGCTTTTACCCCTTTCTGATATTGATTATAAAAATGGATAGTTTCTGATATGTGTAAATCAACTTATATTCACAGTAAAAGAAACTCCGAAAAGAAAGATCTGTAACTTATCTGCTTGAATCGGATCTGACACATTCTCAACATACTGACCACATGACATGATGGCTCATATAAGATGAAAGGATCTATTGAGATTTGAGCGTGATCTCAATAAAACACTCGAAATAAAGGTGTAATATGATAAAAATACCAGCCAGAGAGCAATCGAGTGTACAACACTCTGTGTTAGTTGGGAAAATTTCACTTGACACAGAGTGTAAAGGTTCGCCTTCGATAACTCTTCGTAGGGAGAGTAGGGCTCCCGAGAGAACTGGCTGGTAATAAAAAGATCAATAGGCGACGGGTTGTGTCCGACTGACGAGTCTGTAAGGACGAAACACGTGTATCGGGCTGTACAAGAGCCCTTACCACATCGCATGACATGTTCGCTCAAATAAAATGAGAGGATCTCAACATACTGTTTAGTCAATGAATGAGGCTTCAGGCAGTTAAATGCTAATACGTTTCTTTCATTCGTATGTTGGTGTCCATAAGTCGTAAAAGTAGCACTGAAACTCATCCGGGAATCACTCCAATGGACATTCACACTCTTAACAATGTTCAACACTCTATTCTCCGACGTCGCATTAGGAATGAAAAGTTGATCTTGTTGAATTACTGATTTAAGTTGAATGAAAGAGTCAAAATAAAAACGCAGATTATGTACGTATATGCCAATAATTGAAGGAACTCTAAAGAATTTGAAATGGATTGGAAGAGTTCAATCATAACCGATGCTTATTAGATCTATTTCATTGCATATGGAGGCCAAACTTGTGTTAACGGCTATGCGGCAGGGAGAGATGTCTTGCCGGGAGGCCACAACGCGTATACACAGAATGCGCGCATGTGATTAAACACAGGTCAAAGGCGGTTTCGTGAGCTCCGAAGACGGAGGTAAATGAAGAGAAAAACACTCTTGATACTGAGCAGGAATGGCATAATTAGAGTTTACTTGGACGTATGGTTTGCTTCGGTACGTTCTCGCTCCTGCCACTTGTACTACAGAACCTACTTCAGCCAAAAGCGAACGATTAAGTGACTGAGAATTATATGAGAAGCCGATGAAAGTCACTTTCAACGAATACACCTTTTGGCGTCCACCCTGGTCCTCAAGACATAAGCTGCTATGAGTATATAGAGCTTTACGTTCGAATCTTAACAATCTATGTATTCGTGTGTAAGAAAAAATGCACCCGGAAGATGGCTGGGCCTTATTAATCTATTTATGAAATTAATATGTTCCGAGATTTTTCTTTAGCATGGCAAGTGAGGCGAGGCTGAGATCACACAATCATTCTCAGGTTGTCAAATCTTGACTGATTGGGATGAAGATCTGTCCTCTCAATGGACGATCATATTCGTCCGAGTCTTCACTATAAAGACCACCGATGGCTGAGAAAATTGGGTGTAGGTCAGGCAAAACATTTGAGACGAGAAATATCAGTTCACGTTGTGCCGTTGATAATACTGAAGAAGCAAAGTTACTTTGAACATGCGACAATAATATTTTGTAGGATTGGCTTTCAAATCACCATGGGTTTGCCCAAGAACACTGCTTTATCAAAACAATTAGCAATTCGTGATGGACATTTGCGGTTAAAGAAAGTAGAACACTGAATCTCTTTTTTCATTCATGCGTCAACAAAGTGCTCTACATGGGCTTGAAAGTGCTTTGCAGAAAAAACCCATGCATTCTTCAAAGTCATCATTGGCATTCTTTGTGGACTTAGGAGTTCGTCCAAATTAAGTTTAAAGGGAATTTACGTAGTAGAAGCAATGACCAGACTGGAAGGCAGTCTGAGTTCATCAGGAAGACCAAAACCATTCATGGTAATGTATTCCACATGACGCACTCTTGCTAGTGGATCTGAGAGCCCACCATCGCGAACACTATGAAGAAAGAGACCACATCATAGTGAAACAAAGATTATGCATAATTACTGCCACGTTTGCTCCAGAATTCCACATGACATGAGACCACGGCCTACTCCTCTCAGGATTTCACTTTTAGTGAGAAGAGAGAATGTGTTTGAATTTACTTAGATACTTGGATACTTGGATACATGGACGATACGTTTTCGCTGCTTGTGAGGAGTACAGCACATTTCCATTCGTCCTTTTGCTGCACGACAGTTGCCTATGCCTGTGGTTCGATTCAATCATGGCTGCTGCTGCGAGTTTCATATCGTGCCGATGCGAATACAGTTCCTCAATTCTTTTAACAAACACGCTCCTTCCAACATGTAGGTGGTTGTTCTCGAAGACGCGTACATTGTCGTGAAATCCACTCTAGAATTCTTCTCGTCCATCTGTCGTCTGTTCTTCTTAGCATGTGACCAGCCTATCCGCGTTTTGCTATAGATTTATAGACCTCTGGGTCACGAAGATGAGACACCGAAATACCTGAGTTACGCAAGCCGGCCAGATGTTGTGTGCGCCGACTAAATTTAAGTAGAGATCGCTCAAGCGCTCTGTGAGTTGTTCGTGGCAATAATGACGTGATCAAAGTATCAGCCTATGTCCCAGCTGCATAGCAGAGCGCCGAGAGGACCGCTGAGTCGAAGGTGAGCACGGAGTTATGGGTCCTTTAGATGTCGCTGGCTTTTTTGAGAGACCCAAATGCGGCACACGCTGCTCTCCTTCTTCATGTTATTTTCCATGTTCAATGAGCGCCCCAGGTATACATACGAGGTGGTTCACTTACTGCAATCGGACAACCATCTATTTTGACTTGATCACCACTGCACCATGGGTTCTTCATGAACTGGATGTCACCCTATTGATATATAATCCGATCTTCTCTCCCACTTCGTTCTCCTTCACCATTGTCTCTGTTTCACTGGCACTTTTCAAAAAGATATCGGTGTTCTCCGCAAAACGAAGATGTGTCAGAAATTTTCCATCGACACGAATGCCCTTCTCGTTGCAATTGAGCGAATACAGTACCCACTGCAGTGCGGCGGTGAACAGCTTTGGCGATATCGTATCGCTCTGCCGAACCCCTTTACCAATGCGTATGGTCAGATGTGAGCTCATGTGATGCAGTAGTTAGAGGTGCCCTGCGTCGCACACGAGCTCAATGGAACGATCCCGCGCTCATGGTTCACAAATCCATCCATTTCCTCCGGAGTCGCTGAATTGATACTAGGCGGGTCCTAGAGTTGTCTCAGAGGATAAGCAGAACTGATTCGATACGCGGAAGGCCACCGCGAGTCATTGTAAAGGCCAGATATGCATTCAATCACGTCAAACGAAGTTAGAAATTGAGCACGAATGCATGGAGCATCCCTGGCGTTAATCAACGCAAAGAGCTTTATCCCTTAGCTTTTTAAACTTCCCGAAAAAAATGTGAAAAGTGGTTGGAAACGCGTTGTTATTTTAAGGGCGCAATATTTCGTGTCGAAACCAGGGGTTTCTAAGAAAACAGGACGCTCTCAATGCCATGGAGACTCTTGTAAAAATCCCTTCGAGAACAGTCTATCTTTTCACAGCAATAAAGCTTCCTTAGAATCATATTTTATTAGTTGATGTCCAATGAAATCCGCTGTGAAGTTTGAGTAGCTGCTCTAATTACACTCAATGCAAAACGTTATCTTCTGTCCATTAGTAGAAAATACTACAAAGACTCTTCCACATAACGAATTCAGCATTGGAACTAGCAATCTCCACGCTATCAAAAGATTACAACACATTGATTGAGCAGGGAAAAAAATAATCGATAACGGTGGGAAATGTTGCAAAAATATGTTTTTCCCATGGAAATATTGAATTCTTGGCATGGTGTCGTTCTTTTTATTACAAATGCGTTCATATGAATCCGAGAATTTTTTTTATTTTTTCACTGTCTCTTCGTAGCGCAGTTATGTTTCATGAATACCTGAGAGCACTGTGTGGTCGGAAAAAGCCTGACGTCGGCGGAAGTTGAACCCGCGTCTCACCCATTGCGGTGAGGTGTGCTTCCACTACACCACAGAGGTCACAGCTTGTCCACCACTCATTCTTCAAGAACAATTCATCATAGCTATGAGCCACCAACACTTAACAGGTTTGGTCGAGTAAGCACTGTGTCTCCTATGAACCTACCTAACCTGACAGCCATTGTGCTATCACCCGTACCACCTGTCGTCCCGTTGATCGTCGAGTGACTCGAGCGGGTACCAGCAATACTTTCATTTCTTCCTATCTTGTGCAAGAGTAGCCCAGTGGGTCCTTCTTGCTCTAAGGATTCGCTGAGCATCATATCTTCATTCTATAACTCTCGTGAAGAAAGTGGACCAACGGGTCGGTGATCTCCCTGTAGAGGGCTCGATGTCCCGAGGAATCCAGTCGGTGACGGCTCTCGTCCATCGGTTGTCGTTGAAGCGCATCACGTGTCCTCCAGCTCACCTTATTCTCGACATCCTGGCGTACAGAACGGCGTCTCTGATTTTCGATCGTTGACGTAGGTCGGAACTTCGAACCTTTTCTCTCATTTGCGAAATACGTTATGCTCCTACCATCGACCTTCCGGCTGCGCGCTCGATCACGCCGGGTGATCTTTCATCCTGATTACGTAACGACCAGGTTTCTGCTGCTACGTTAGGGCGGAAAAATCGTCGAGTCGAAAAGGTGGGCACGGAGCCGGATGTTCTTGGTCCTCTTCACTACATCTTCGATGCTCTTAAACGTTCCCCAAACCGCTCACTTTCTCCTGCTCAACTTTGGAGCTAGGTCGTTTATCATGTTGATTTCACGACCTCGATAGACGTATCTGGAGCATTCGGATATTGTCGTTCAGTTGAGCGTGAATGGGGCATGCAAAATCCATCCGTTCCTCATGAACATCGTTTTCCTTAGATTTAGTTGAAGACCAATCTTTCCACTGGCGTCGTCGAAATAGGTCGACATTCGTTCCTCTTGGCTTATGCTCGGTGTTATGAGGAAGATATCATCAGCAAAGCGAAGATGGTTCAAATGTCGACCGTCAATTTTCATTCCCATATCGTCCCATTCTAATGTTCACATGACGTTTTCGATTAGGGGCAGTGAATAATTTTGGCGAAATTGTATCGCTTTGTCGAACCCCTCTTCTTACGTCGATGGTGATATTGCTGTAGAATGGAGATATTTTGGTCGTGAAATTTTTACGGAGCTCACGAAGGATCATTATGTACTGAGCAGGGATGCCCGGTTGTCCAGAGCCTCTATAACCGTTTCTGTTTCCACTGAATCAAAGTCTTTTTTCAAATCAATGGAAGTGAGACAGAGTGGTAGTTTGTACTCTCGTTAAACTTCAGTGAGTCTTGTGATCGTGTGGATGTGGTCTATGGTAGGAGTTGCTTCTCAGAACCCTGCTTGTTCGCACGGCTGTCCTTCGTCCACTATTCTGCCAATCCTGTTTTGGGATGACTCGAGTGAAGAGATTAAAGACAATGGATAGCAGGTTGATTGGGCCATAATTGCCTATGTCGTGAAGGTCTCCTTTTTTCAACAGAAATACGGTCTTGCTGGTTTTTCATTCAATGGGATTTTGCATTTTGACAATTAAAGAGTGAAGAGTCGAGCCAGAGGGTTGATGAGAACTGGCGGCAGGTTCTTCAGGTGTCCTGATCTAATCGTGTTTGGACCGGGTGTTGTTCTGTTCTTCGCCGACGATAGTGCATGTTGGATTTCGGAAGGCAAGACCGGTGGAACGACATATTCATCTTCTTTCACTTTATATGACGGTAAGAGGACATGGCTAACGGGGAAATCTCAGTAGTACTGGTGGATGATTTTCTCCATAGCCCCTCTGGAAGCTGTAAGTGTCACGTCAGGGCATCGGAGTGCAATCATCTTGGTCTTATAATTGGCGAAGCCTTGCTGAGTTTTACGAATTCTCTTCCCGTCTTCTGCGACTTCTGCCTTAACTGCTGCTCGTCTCTCTTTGAGGTCTTCTTTTATCGCCTCTCTGCAGCGTTTCGCAAGTTCGGGCGTAATGTTTCGGTTACCTGTAGCTCGTGCGATTCCACCTTTGCCGTACTAGCTTGAGTGTCTGGTGACACAAGCATCTCTTCGTGACCACCCTCAGTTTTCATAGCGCTAACGTGAAGATATTCAAGGAACCGACTGTATTGTTCGTCGATGTCGGCGACAACGGTATCTTCCCAAGAGCCGACTAATGATTTGAATACATCCCAGTTTATGGTAGTTCTTGGGCTGAGAACTGTGCTATGTATGTCCAAAAATTCTCATGTTTTTTTACTGCTTTTTGGCAGCGTTAAGGTGTTTCATATATACCTAAGAGAATTGAGTGGATTGGCAAAGATTCGACCTCAGACGGGAGTTGAGTCCGTATCTCAATCATATCGGGCAAAATACCTTCAAATATGTTTTTTTTTATAATATATTTTTTATAGTGGTAAGGTGTCTCTAACGCATAATCTTCACGTATAAGTATCAATAATCTCTATGCGACGTCAAGCGATGTGTTACGTGCATCGAGTGTGAAACAAAGTCTTTTTTTCCGCTCTTACGGCGCTCTATAGAAGCTTTTGAAACGCATAATCAACATTGGAACTGACAAGATTTGAGCTATCGAATGATTACCCATCCACTGTTTTAATCAGGTGGACAAAGGAAACTGATTGTGAAATATAATCTCATTTTCGCTGCTACAACGTAATAAGAAAGGCTTTTTATATTTTCAACACCCTACTGAAATTACCAAAGTTTGAGATTTCGAGTGATTTTTGAGAGTCTAAAGAAAGTCTTTGTTCAACGAGAAAAAGCTTCAAGCAAGAGTGTACCAGGATAGGTACACGCCGTCGCGAATGGTCTAGAAGCCCTACTTAGGTACGCACAGAAAACATAAGCATAAAGGGATAAGCATTAGAGTCGAAATAACCATATTCGCACAGAAAAGCAAGATTTAAACGCGGGAATCCTTCGAAGAGTTCTGGATATACCAAAAATCCAAACATGAATCGGAAAGATTAGTGCGCCGTAATCACGCGTGATTTCGCGCCATATCTCAAAAGTTTTTCAGAATCTGAGGCAGACACATACCTCGCTTATACAGCACTCGGTGCGGCTGGCCTAAATATGAAGTGGTGGAGAAAAACCACAAAACGGTGAGTATTGAATCGAAGCTAATTTCTTACGACTCAACTTTGCTCTATGTTTTACACTTCTTTGACTTTGGCTATGAAAGTGTTTTACTAAATATATTGCGCGTCAATTTGCTCTAAAAGGCTTTGAAGAGAGCGTGACCGTCGAAAGGTTGACCACTGGTGAATAATCTCATCCTTGTTATGGGCAACGACATTTTCTAGATGTGGATGAACCATCCTTGACATCTACTACGGTTAATTCAGCAATTCGTGCACTCAAGCCGTTTCTTCTCACCCATCATTCATGTGCGTCTTTCAGCGCTTCTTAGATTGAGTGCAGCAGCCACTTGGGGGTGTTTCTTTTCGGCAAGAATAATCCTGGACGCAGTTTGGGTTCTGGAGTCTACTTTACCCCAGCAAGTTACGTACTTTTCTCTTTGTCACTAACTTTAATCCAAGGAGCCTTGGCTTCACATATCCGGATTACGGCGTCATAGGACTCGCAACATACTCTGCATGCCTTTTTCCAACCAAGTATAGCACATTGTAGAAATTGCTACATGAATTTGTTGAAACCTAACAAAAAGTCCCAAATACTTTTTTTTACATGCGAAGCAGGAAATAAGGTCACCGAAAAATATTCTAATGGGTCGCCTGTATTACATGTCGTCCATTTATCGCCGAGGTCAGAGCACGAACGTGTACCAGTAAAATTTCCAATTTGCCATCAAGTGAAAAATCGTATAGTGGGGACCACGTGGTCGTTTGGTTTCGTATGAGCCTTCATTTCCCCTGGCTTTCTAGCATTCCAGTGAGCCACGGTGGAAAATCGTACCGCGATAAGTAGTACGCAAGGCTTGATTTAGCGTAAGTGTCAAAATCATCTGTTCTCAAAACTCTTATGTCTGTTTTAACAACAGAGGCAGATGCCTCCTTCCTTCGCCACCAACACACATTTTGCACTAAATGTAAGAGAGTACTCACCTAAGTAAAGAACATAGATTTGAAGGCCTGCCTTCGTGAAGAATATATAGAAAGCCAATAAGAAATAGGCATTTCTGGAAGCGTTTATCATATGTTAATTTCGTGAGGTGCGCATAAAGCAGTGATTAGAGGTCGCGCAAATGACATACGTGGTGGTTTGCCAGTTATATTCATCCAGAGTTGGAAAGTTGATGCTAGCTTTGTCCACTTGGAATGCGGCATTGATGTGATACATTATTGTTTTGTGACTGCTCAGATTGAATGTACATTTATTCACATTTAACAATGTTAAATGAAGTCGATTGATGATTGAGAGAAGCCTTTAAGACATCATATGAGGATGAAAAAAATTTCAAATGCAAACTTATCACGCTAACCCAGCTCCGTTTAATATCCAACATGAGTTGATCCAACTAACATTGCAAGATTGTCTGCAAGTCACTTTTAACGCGACACATATCAGTAAGAGAAATGCAGTCAGTCAGCTTCTATAGGTTTAGTTGTATTGTAAGCTGTTGTCTGTCTGCAGATCTTGCAACTGCCGAGCACATGCTCGCACTTGAAGCTATTCGAGTCTTTGCCATGTGTATTGTGTAACGAATGAGAATGTTACACCATACCACAAGCCTTTCGCCTCTTCATTACTTCCTTGTAATGATCAGCGATTGTCTAAAATTATTATCGCTCAAAGCACTAAGCCCCAAAGTTGCGTTTTCACAATCAATTATGTTTTACATAGCAAGCCCCAATGTTGCGTTCTCACAATTAATTATGTATTACATAGTTGTGCCAAGTCTATATTATACTCGTCGCTTTACCGTTTTCATGGATTTTACATTCTTCGAAGTGTGAAAACATCACAATGAGGATGTCTGATTTTTAAGTCAGGTTTTTATCTGTAGAAGTTATAAAAGGGTTTAGGCAAGTAGATTCTTTATCAAAACGACACTTTCTGAAGTCTGAACACGTCGAAATCCGCCGAGAAATGTCGGCCAGTGTACGATATGCACTGATCAATGACGTCGTCCACGTTTTTAGCGGAACAGTGAATAGCTGTCGTAAGCTCATTTGAATGATAAATTTTATTTTTCTCATTGTAAGAGACCATGTGTGCTCTTGCTCATCATGAAGGCCACATTTTTCTTGAAATACCGTTTTGCTTTCAAATGTGTCATCCTGCGCTTTATCGAATGATTTATAGTTTGCTAATCATTGATGTTTTTTTTTTGCTAATAACCTACTATACGTTCCAATTATCACGACTGAAAGTACTTTAATTAATTAAATGCCCCAGCTGTACTAAAAGGGTCTAATGAGGGCTTACCCACACCATTCCTCCCATCTCTAGGGCACCGTAAGGCCGAAGAAAAAAATGAGTGGGATCGACAGCAATGGCGTTTAATAGCGGTCTGAAAATGTCTCCCTTATCCAAGAACTCACAGCGGTTCGTGACATGTTTTCAGAGTGACTATTTCTATTTAGGCCACATCAATGGTAACAATCTGCGTCTGGGTTGACACTGCGTGTTACACATTTTAATCGTCAGCGTTAGCCAGGTGGTAAGTATGAACGGTCTATGCGCTAGTTTTGAGGAGCATTAACGTAAACGTAGGCCAGATCGTGAGAAAGGATATAAGTGTAAACCGATGTCTCAACGCTTTTCTATTCATCAAAGCTATCTAGTATGCACCAAATGATGTAGCGTGGTGCGCAAAAACGTTTTCGTCAGCTGGGATTCGAACCCATATTTCACACTATTTGGAAGCTCGTGCTGAACTGTTGCACTAGCTACGCCCGTTTTGACACCAGTCTTTTATTTTTTGACACCATTAGCACATCACGTATTGTAGCGTAAAGAGAGTGGTGTCAAAAGGGGCGTTAATAGTGGAACGGTTCAGCATGCGTACACGTATAGAGTAAATGTGGGTTCGAGTCCCAATCGGCGCCAACGTTCTTGCACACCACTCTACATCATTGAGTATGTTGAAACATCACACCACTGCAGTCCGAATATCTGGTACACAGTTGAGATTCTAAGAAGTTTGTCCGTCTTAGTATTCTGTCGATACTTTCAAGTGTTCAACAAATAAATAAGTGGTACCACCAGATTATTGAGAAAGTGTTCACAGATCCGCTTGATATGTTAATAGTAACGTTTGCTCTTTAACAAAAAAAAAATATCACGCAAAACTTGTTGCGAGTTTAACACCAGTCGAGAGAAAAAGAGCTTTAAATTCCAAGGTGTCGAGATTGCCATTTAGTCCACTTACATTACTGGCTCGTGATTTTTTTTGACATACGACTGTAGCCATGGAAGCCATATTCGAAGCCTGAACAGCCAGGCAGACAATAAAATAGTAACTGATACTGCAATTACGAAGTTGTTTTCATTTCCGCGGAGAGGTGATGATTTCCTGTGTACAATTGTCACTTCTCTCCCATCTCAGTCGCTTCAGTAGAAACGTTTCCGCTCATTTACTCTTTTGATACACCGTTCTAGATGACTGAGCTACTTTGGCCTGATTTACCTCTAACAAAACCGATTATTAATTTGCTTCTGTGTATTTCCTAGAGTGCCACATGATCGTAACTTCGCTCAGAACGATTCATTCTGCCTATCAACAATGTCCGATAAAGTAGAAATGTACGATGCAGGGATACTGTTGATAAGATAGGCAGATGAGCACCACGGGCCTGGCGCCAAACATCTATCGATCTGCAATTAAAATTAAATGCCATTATACGGATGACGCATAGACGTTTGTAACTCAAGACAATTTTATTCGTAGCAGAATGATAGCCAAATATTCTTCCAATCGATTGTCATTGAAATTCTTTGCAAACATTCTATTTTGTAAGCATTTTGTGATCTCTCAGCTTAGAATGTCGGCCGCTTACACACGTTTCGGCGGTATCGTCCGCCTCATTAGAGCTATATGCCCCATTAGTCAGCTTCAATTTATAGCAAAGATGGGAACGTATTTCTGTTGTTCATTCAAGCTATATCAAATGTTTATAGTCAGTTCTAAAAACATTGATTGGTAGGATGTCTACATATCCACTGGCAGCAGTAAGCCGTAGATGAAAAAAATGGTGCTAATCATAATCACATGCTAATACCAATAACACCTCCCCTCAACGCTGCTATAAACTAGGGTCGACTAATGGGCGTATAGATCATATGAGGCGAGCGATACCGCCGATCCGTACGCAAGCCAGTGATGTATCAACCTCGGAAAGGCTTGAAACATTATCACAAACTATTGACCATATAGAGACGTACACAAATGTTCAAGTATAGTTGAAGAAAATGCTTGCTGATAAGTATTTCACTTTAGGATCACGTCGTACAGCTGTGACGCTTAAAATATGATAGCGGTTATGCTTATATTCACCCAACACATCCACCAATTTTTGATTCTCACAGGGCTTCTGTCAATTTCTCCATTCTTTAATCTCCTTCTCCGTAGTCTGTAGACGTAATCGGTGTTAAATGTTGATACGACAAAAAAATCACACACCCTAGTCCTCTCGCCTTGTTGACGTGTTGAACTGTCATCTAGTGTAATTATTCTCAAATCCCGACCGGGCTAACCCTGCTGAGCTATTTCCCGGACCCCAAACCACTGTTGACCCTGAGGAAAGACAATAATTGCGAGTCAAATACTCCCGTGACGGCAGCGAATTTTGAATTGGTCTAGTAAGACCTAGCAAACCATATCGGCATGATCCCAGCTACGCTGCCAGATATCGATACACGTGATTGACAAAAATTTTTTCCCCGCTTTCTAGCACTGGCTTTGCAAATCACTCACCATTAATGGATAGTGTTACATGATTCCATTTCTAAAAGCAGTCAAATAGAACTCTTGTCGATCACATATATTCATTATCTGTCAGCATAACTGTGATCAATGTCGATACGACTTGCCAGGCTAAGCTAACGGTTGGTTGCTGGCAAAATGTGTTGTTGTGTTGTAGCGCAGAAAGAGTGGTGGATAACTGACGTGGATAATGCAAAAAGGTCAAGCACGCGCCTCCCAAAAGGGTAATGCGGGTGCGAATATCGTTAACGTGAGAATTTTGCACATCGCACAACATCATTGGGTTATATGAAAAATTTGCTATGAACCATACTGAAAAAATATCGAAAAGAAATGAATAAGAGTTGGTTGTAATCGCTTCACAACAAGCATCAACAAAATATAGAGGGACGTCGAATTTGTAGATATTAGAAGGCGTTGTAGAAAACGTGTTGAATTCACCAGCTACTTGGAAATGAAACCGATCTGAATTGTAAGTGCGATTGAGCTTTTGGAACTCAATGCATGTTTTGCATTAAACTATCAGGAAAGCCAAAAACTAATAACAAGATCAAAGATTGATCGAGGAGTAGCAAAAACTACTTTGTAAATCAGGACAGTATATATTATTTTGTGCGAGTACTGCTCTTTGTATATGTAAAACTTGAGAGCTGCATGCATATTGAAAAATCGTATATTTTCTATGCCGACCAACTGAGCTTATTGAGTACTCTCACCTGAGCATCCATATTTAAACCAGATATTTTTGGGAGCGGGTCCACGGACCACCTAATATGTCTAAGTAAACACGTTCTAGCGAGCTTCTGAAAATCAACAGCACCTGTATCATATTTGCTGACCACTTCTTGTTCAATAATCAATCCGAAATTATTTTATTTGACCGCCTATTGCGGTGTTATGTTTCTATAAACCCAATGATTAGAGTGGTGTGCAGAAACGTTTGCGTCAGCCGGGATTTGAACCCAGATCTTACTCTTTCTGGAAGCATGTGCTAAACCGTTGCACCACCGACGCTCGTTTTGCACACCACTCTACTTCTTGTTCAGTTCATAAAAACGCTGAAATTAGTTTTTGTTTAGCGTTGTCGCTGATTTCAAGATCAAATAAGGGTTTTGGGTTGGTCCAGGTCAATGATGAGA
This sequence comes from Parelaphostrongylus tenuis, assembly GCA_019055375.1. Taxonomy (NCBI): domain Eukaryota; kingdom Metazoa; phylum Nematoda; class Chromadorea; order Rhabditida; family Metastrongylidae; genus Parelaphostrongylus; species Parelaphostrongylus tenuis. Next base: position 15,986 of record JAHQIW010004802.1, on the reverse strand, counting down.
ATACATCGACCAATGACTACCTCAACAAACTTGTTTCCTATGACATCAAATCAAGACAATGATAATGTCGCGTTATGAGTTCTACATGTAGGTTTTAGTGGTAAATACGACATACTCTTATACAATTCACCACTGGGACACTAAGCCATTTTGGACTTCAAAAGAGTCTGGCCCGCATACGCTGACGCACATTACATAAATTTGAGAGTGTAAAATATTCGACTCTGAAACCCTTTCAATGGTGAAAGCAATTCATGGCAGTATACATTCAAAAATTGTCGTGCGACACCGAAGTAGATAGGATTCAAAGAAAGATATTCTATCTGGAGAACTATAAATAGGATGCGACTCAGAAAACTAATGATTTTGTGTAGTACCTTGGTGGTGTACTCTTAGCACGCGTCCCCGCTATGGATGAAACGCGGGTTCGATTTCTGTCTGAGGTCGTAATTTTGCTCACCAATCAATTCTTAAGTCTATATGAAACATCATATCGTTGGTGAAAAAAGGCAGAAATAACACTAGAAAGTCGATTATTGCTTATCACAATGGGTGTCAGCTCAACTGGGTTTATAAAGTGAAATTGTCTACCAGACCAGACCTGTCAAAGGTTGGTGGCTGACAGCTGTTTAGAGATATTGAAGAACGAGTGGTGGCGCGAGTGTATCTCGATAGTGCAGTGGTAGCACGCTTCCTCGCTATGGATGAAATTCGTGTTCAACTCTCCCTGAGGTGGTAGTTTTGCTCACCACTTAATTCTCGTAGGTATCTCATAATTTTATCGTTGATGCTCTTGCCGCAAATGTATTACGTAGTGAGGTATCATTGCTTCCTTCCCACTGAATTGCCTTATTTATGCAGAAAAAAGGTAAAGCAATCGAAATCAGGAAAGAAATCTATGAAATCCCATAGGGTGAACATTTTATTGGCTTTATGTCTTTGGAGAAAATTCCGTCGTCTATACTGTTGACGGAAGGTATACGTTTATTCAATACGTAAAGCACCTGTTTTGGAGAAGGTCTTTAGCAGTATGAATCTGCATTAAGTGGGCATTTGCCAGGAGCGGAACGAATTCAAATGCTTGGCCGGAAATCGGTTTTCGGATCTTCGAAGGCGCATTTACAACGCGTACTAAGATATCAGTGAATACGAAATTATTAGATGAACACTTTAAACAGAAAAGTTTCCGCAGCCGAAAGTGTGTCAAGCTATCAGCCACAATCTCTCATCTTACCTTCAGGACAGTGCCTGCACCGCACACTTCTACAAAGCTACGGAAATTTGAGTTTCTAGACAAATATTATACCTCCGTCCGTCACATAAACAATTTATTCAGCACCTAAAAACTCAAGTACCTAATTTGTGAGTTACCTTGCAGAAGAATCGGGACGAATAACCGCAACGTCAACAACAATTCTTTGAATTATCTTGAAAACGGAAGATGCCTCAGGATGATCACTCTAACTATTGAACAGATAAAGAGAAGATGCTGAAGAGTTCCCAATGGCTGTTACATAGATACCGTAGTAACGAATGCCATAGAGTTCAAAACTTTGTTAAGAAAACAATAGAAAAGAGGTGTGATAAAAACGTACGGACTGCCATCGTTATCAAATCCACTCACTGGAACCCAATCTCCTAGTCCGCCATTTCGAATGATCTTACGCGCTCTTCAACAACGGCTTTGAGTGATTGTCTTTTGGCAGCTTGTCATAAACCAATATTGAAAAGGCAAGCTGTTTAATTACATTTTTGATTTCATATTGATTGTCTAACATTTACTTCTGAGGTCAAGGTATGATATGAATTACAGCCTTGAGAATGTTGAAGTCTGTTGACGAATAACTGCTGGCACCCGTTGACTAGATCAAAACACGAAACAAGAAGCTTAGGTTGATGACCTTGAGGTGACAGCCGCAATATACGTGCATTCCTCTCAAGTCCTATGACACTGTGACATCGGAAGGAAGAAACTTCAAGCCACTATGAAGATTTCTGCTGCAGTCATCCCACTGAGAACGGAAATCGAAGAGATATGCCCAACTACTTTCCAAAATACTTATTGAGTGCACACTGCACACTAATCACGAGAGTTATTCTTTTGTGTATGTCGAAGGTATTAGATGATGCGTAACAGATTAAGCAAACAGGGTTCTGATAGGATCTGGTGCATGGATCACGTCCATACCGTCCCACGGGTCATTGAAGTGCATCAAAGTACCAACTATCGCTTCTTCTTACCTTGATTGACTACGAGAAGGTATATGATATCGTTCAAACATATACAACTCAATCAGAGCTCACGGGCAATTCTGTAGAGCCGTCCTATAGACAAACAATTCCTAATTGCTATCGATACTACAGCACAAATTATAGTTTTTTCATCGACACACGAACATAGCCACAGGAAAAAGGGTCTGACAAGGCGACACTATGTAAACTAGCTGTTCATTATCACTTCCGTGAATAACGATGTTGCGCGACAAGAAGGAAAACGGCACACAAGATTACGAGTATTTTCACTTAACCATCGGTTCGCATTACATCGTTATATTCTCGAGTGATATCTGTTAAGCAAATACGATGCTCAATGACCCCAATCAAGCGGAAAAGGAACGAAAAGCATATAAGTACTACAAAGGCACAGTTTTGGAAAAAATCGTGCTGACAAGATGCACAATTAGAATTAAGTGGGTCTCTAATTACGAAGAAGTCTTGTATGTGCCTTGAACATTCAGTGAACTTGGGATAACACGAAGGAGAATTTGGCAGAAGAAGAAAAGCACCATCAGACGCATTCGTGTCTTCAAAAGCCAACGGCCAAGTAGCGGGCTCGCAACTTCCTGCTCACCATTTCAATTGAGCATTCCTCCAAGCGCTCCGTTATAGCAGAGACAAGGGCTAATACCACGACGTCAAGAAATCAGAATGGCAGTTGGCAGAAAAGAACGGTGGAGTGGATCGAATAAAATATAAGCTATTCCTGAAGTGTCACTCATGCGATGAAGGGACGCTTTTGGCCAACGTCAGTCGTCTGTGTGGGAAAGTGATGAGTTAAAAAATGCGTAATGGACCTTGCGTACGTCACCATGCACGAAAAGACTTTCATAACGGACGACAAGTGTGAGAGGCAAATAAATCGAGACTACACTGGTGGCTCGCGCTACCGATGGGGACGGGGAATCCAAGAATCCGCTCTACGTCCTCCTGCTTTTGATATACATTAAGTAATATCGAAGCGAATGACTGTAGGGTCAGCAAGCGTTGTTTATGGATCGAATTAATTGGGAACTGAAACACACTCCGAAAATCCATAATTTTAATGAACATCTTACCTTGGGATCATGTCTTGCCCTACGTATCTCATGCCTCCAACATTCCCTTCTGGTAGGCTATCACTTCCCTGGACAAAAATTCACACTCAGATTCTTCACTGTAAAAGCTTAGTTTAAAATTTCTGCTTCTCTTCAAAAGTTTTTACATTTCATTGATGCAAGTGGGCTTCCTTCGTGGTAGATGACGATCTTTTAGAAATGATACAGAAGTATTCAGAAACTCACATCTTTTAGACCAACATCGGCAGCGGAGAGTTTCTTGATAGTTTCTGGAATGTGTGAATCAGTTAATATTCAGAGTATGAGAAACTGCGATAAAATAGATCCAAAGGTTATCTGCTTGAATCGGATCTGACATTTTTTCAGCGTACTGTTTATTCAATGAATGAGAATTTCGGCGCTCACACGCCAATACGTTTCTTTCATTCGCATGATGGTGTTCATAAGTCGTAAAGTAGCAGTAAAACTAATCCGGGAATCATTCTAGTGAACGCTGACACTTTTGGTCGATGTTTAACTCTCTATTCTCCTGTGTCGCATTAGGAATCAGAGTTGATCTTACTGCATCACTAATTTAAGTTATGTGTAAATAAGCAGGATATGTACGTACATACAATTTTAGAAGGAACATTACAGAATTTGAAGTAAACTACATCTTATAATGTCGATGTCTGTTAAATCTATTTCTTTGCATATGGAGGCCAAACTTGAGCTAACGGCTATGCTGCACGGAGAGATATCTTATCGGTTAGTCGAGAGGCCACGAGGCGTATACACAGGATGGGCGCATGTGATTTAACGCAGGTCAAAGGCGGCTTTGTGGGCTACAAAGACGCAGGTAAATGAAGAGGAAAACTCTCTTGATACTGAGCAGGAATGGCATATTTTAAGTTTACGTGGACGTGTGGTTTGCTTTGGTAGGTTTTCGTTTATGCCACTTGTACTACGGAACCTACTTCAGCTAAAAGCGATTGATCAAGTTACGGAGAATTATATGAGAAGCCGGTGGAAGTAGTCACTTTCAATGAATACACTTTTCGTCATCCACCCAGGGCCTCAAAACATAAGCTGCTATGAGTAAGAGCTTTACGTTCGAATCTTAGCAAGCTATATATTCGTGTGTAACAAAAAGTGGACCCGGAAGATGTTTGGGAATTGTTTAACTGTTTATAAAGGTGATATGTAGCAAGATTTATTTTTGGCATGGCATGTGCGGTGAGGCTTCTGAGATCACAGAATATTCGCAGCTAGTTAATTCTTGAAGGACTGGAATGACGATCCGCTCCCTCCATGGACATTTGCTTACGCCCGAGTTTTCACTATAAGGACTAGTGATGACTGAGAAAACTGGATGCAGTAGAGGCAAAGCATTTGAGGCGAGAAAACACAGTTCACTTTGTACTGTTGATGATACTGGAGACGCAAGGTTACTCTAAACATGCTACGATAATCTTTTGCAGAATTGGCTTTAAAGTCACCGTGAGCTTGCCCAAAAACACTGCTTCAATAGAACAATTAGCAACACGTGTTGGACATTTGCGATTGAAGAAGCTGGAACAACGCACGTATATTTCATTCAAGCGTAAACAAAGTTCTCTATGTGGGCCTCAAAGCGCTTTGCACAGAAAGCCCATACATTCTTCAAAGTCATCATTGGAATCCTTTGTGGACTTAGGAGATCGTCCGAATTAAGTCAGAAGGGGATTCATATATTAGAAGCAATCACTTAGCACACACTCACTAGTGGACGTTAGAGTCCATCACTAAGGACATCATGAAGAAATAGACCACATTATAGTGAAACAAAGACTCTACTTAAGTAGTGTCACAGCTGCTCAGGAATTCCACATGGCCTAAGATCATGGCCTCTTTCTCGCATAATTTCACTTTGACTTAAAAAAGGAATGTGTTCAAATTTAGAAGACGAAATCCCAAAACCACTGCAAACTGAAGTCTTGTCACATTATTTTTCAAATTTATTCTGCAAAGCCTTTGGGAAACAGTCATTTTTGACAACATCGACAAGGAATGCCAATGCCTCATCTAATATATCCACTTCAGCGCCATGGCAGATGATAGCTCGAAAGCGTGAGAACTCCGGCAAAACTTGAAGAGTTGCGAGTAACGAAGACTTGAGGAAAGCAGTGCAACATTCATAGACGAAGCTGAGCGCCAAAACTTCGCCAATAACAAGATCACTAGGAGCGTTTTCTTATGCTTAGCACCTATACAGTAACAGCATCTAAATAGATTAACAGTTCTTTTTCAAAAAGCCCTCGGTAGACTCATAGTCTTTCCTATTTTTCTCTTCCCTTCCCTTTTTAATACATGAAAAATATGTATTTGCTATCTCACTAGATTCTCAATCTGAGATTTGAGAGGCTATTCCGACAGTAAAGAATCGAATGGCACCACGTCGTGTCATGTAAAATTTGAACTGAATAAAATCCTCTGCATGCGACCTCTAACATGATGATTCCGTTTTTGTATGATATCTATCAAAGTGCAGCATATTGAGTTCAATAAAAGATTAGAAAGGCTATGCTACTCTGTCAAAACAAAGAGGCATCAATCACATCAGCAACTATTGCCCAATCTGCCTGATGTTCACCTTATATAGAATCTTCAGACGCGTATACTAAAAATTAATAAAATACTGGATAGTAGGAAGCTTATTAACAATCAGGATTTCAAAAGAATTCGATACTATTATATACCACATCCACTCGAGAACAACATTCATTGAAGCACCCCAAGAATACAAGAACTGCTCAATTACATTTTTATGGGAAAGAAAGCTTTTGACTTGCCTGGGGCAGATCCAGTCATGGAAGTGCTAAGTAGTTAATTCTGTATGCTCACTATTAAAAAAATTTTTTGTGAGCAATATGCAGATTTGAAAGACAAAATATCACAATTCCACAACAGTATTACATTTGAATAAAAATCAGGAGTTGGACCAGTTGGTAAAATTCCACCACATTTATTTATTCCCTTCTTAGACTACGCGATGCAAGTATTGGAACGATAGAGCATGGAAGTGAAGATCGACAGACGACGACCACGCGATCATCGTTGTATTGATGACAGGGTTTTTACAAGAAGAAGCATCAACCAAGTAGAACAAATGTTGATCGACCTCGACAACAATAAAGGAAGATTGGACTTGGACTAGATTTTTGGAAGACTAACTTGTCAAAAAAGAAATTGTTTCATAGAACCATTGTTTCATTGACTCTCAACGAGGTGAACATCTCTTAATGCTCCAGTCACACAAGCCTTTGTCGGTATAATAAATACTGGACGACTTGTCATGAAAACTGAGTAGAAATTATTGAGTGGCCGGGTAAGCATTTAAGTGTATCGAGTACGTGTGAAGAGAACGAGGGGGTTTAGTGAGTTGGACGTCCTGTTGTCACTTAAGCGAGATAGTATATTAGTCAACATTATCCAAAACGCTGATGACAGAACGACGCTGAAACATCCCATTTCGCGGATTTCGGTGAGGGTCCGAAAGTCCAACCAACGTCAGCAATTGAAAAACAGAAACAGCTTTCATAGATGCAACTGTGGAAAATTAGGTAGCCTGAACACTATCACGTCCGAACGGTGAGCGGTAAGTGAGAGTTGTCAAGATTGAACTGGTCGCTATATCAAAGGTACATCAGAAAGCTCACCGATCCGATGATTAGAGATCTTCACGAAGACCCTCAAACGAAGATGTGACACTCGCCAAGTTTTTAGAGTGAAAAGAGTCTACAGGGGTGAATTCTACGCCACTAGGAGAAGTGGATATTTCAGTGACACAAACGTGACTCATGCAACGACCGACGACAGAGGTGGCGATTTAAGCAGTCCGATTTGAATAATAGTATAAAATTAGATATTCTTCATTAGTGCTGTTTAGGATTCACGCTAAAGCTACTAATTGTCTCACCTTTTTTGTTTCAAAAAATGTGCTGCATATTAAATGATCACTCAATTTACGCGTGAACATTTTGCTTTGAGCCTTCTTAGTGTAGTGATAGACCGATCGCCTAGATGAGCTCTAAGAATCAACAACTCACCGATCGATTAACAGAGAGCTCTGAGAATGAGAATTACTATACAAGTAAAATCCCCTGTTTGACGCGTTTTTTTGGTAAACACCTAGAAAGTTTCACACGTTCACCTTACTCTCTCTAGCTTGTCTCTTTTCAATTTCTCCCTAACAACTCTCTACCATCTTTCGCTTTCGTTTCACAGATTCAAGTTATATTGTCATATAAGAATTTTTTAAATCAAACATGAGCGACAGTAGATTATTTCGGTTATTACCGAAATTTTAGAATACGTCCTATAGTCGCTTATGTATAGGGGTATATAAATGCTTTTGAAATCCCGTCTACTTTCATTCATAGGTGAACTCACTTTTGTTCTCTAGTCTCCACGATTCAGGCGCAGGAAGAGCCGCGACGAGGGCTGCTATCAGCACAAAAACACACGCCACTCGTTGCATTGGTATAATTGGTGACCTATAGAGTAACATTTGAGTCATCGGAGATAATCAAAGAGTGCCACTATGGGTATGCAATGATCAAGCAAATATCAACGCAGTCAGCTTTATGGTGAAGCTCATTATGGTTATGGTCGTGTTAATAGGAAGGTTGATTCACTGACTACTTTTGTTTATTGTCATAAAATTCTAAGTTGGAATTCTAGTGGCACAGTACATATAGAAAGAGCGATGTGCAAAATGGGCGTCAGTAGTGTAACGGATAAAGCACGCTTTCCCGGAAAGAGTGAGGTGCAGGTTCTAGTCCCGCGTTACGCGAAAGCTTGTACATCACTCTACATTAATAGGGATTTATAGCACTAGTCACTCACCTCGTTGGTTGTCCACAACGAATGAGGTGAAACTGCCTTCGCTGATCTTTTATAAGCGATGATTGATGATAAGGCTTGTCAATCGGTTGGAAAAAAACGCGTGTTAGTTCATGTATTTTTCATTGTATCAAATCATACTCGCAAGCTAGTTATTGTTCTATCTAGTTTTGACGACCAATGCAAACTACATTTTTCACATGAAGACGGTGAGGTCGCCTCCACTTAGCATAAAAAAAAGCTTTCACTAGGATAAGAAAACGGATATTGATCAATGTCATAAAGAAGCGACGTCACTAAGTTAAAGAACACTCTGGTTTTGATGATTTCGTTTGATGATATCCTCTACATGTACCTCTTCACAGGACTTCTAATCAGATCTAACAAAACTGAGTTTTTTTTTGACTATCTGGGGCATATCAAGAAGCGACCCCTTTCTCTGGAAAACAACTTTTCATAAGAGTGTTGGTAATCATTCGAAAGCTCAAATCACTGTATACAGTGCTACGTGCTTGCTTCTTGGAAGCGCACCTTTCAAGAAGCTCTGTAGCATTAAAAGTCAGGTTATCTTTTACAACGGTCACATGCTTTTACTATTATTTCACTGAAAGCACAATATACGAAAGAACATATGAACGTGTCTAGCAAATCTTCTTGTATCAAAGTCATACGTCTTATCTGGAATTCTCTTTTTCAAAACAGGGAAAATATCCCATGTTCACCTGTATCATCTGTCGTCTCGTTGATAGTCAAGCAACTCGAGCGGGCACCGGAAACACTCAGAGAATCTTCGCCAGGAGTACTATAGTGGATATTGTTGACAACGAAATCATGCCAAAACCTTTAGTCCTTCTAACACGCCCTTTTTCTAATCAACATTTTTAAGAATTTGCAACGCTTAGTGCTGTAACTCCAATTTTTAAAATTGATGACTCCTCACTATTCATTCAGTGCATTTTAGATAAGTGTGAGTAATTACAATTATTCTAGTCGACTTAATTGCCTAGGCGTTCTCATACGTATAAAAACTTATGGTGTGTGAAAATGTTTGGCGCCTTTTCGAGGTGTGCTTCTATATCAGACAGAGGAAAAGGCATGTTGAATCTCATTCGCTGGGCAAGATTCTTTCATAGGAGTGTTACCAATCGTTCGAAGGCTTGGATATCTGGCTAGCGCTCTAAATGGCGTCTTTTTGAGAGCGTGTTTTTTGCCGTTGCAGCATCCAGGATGAAATTATGTCTCACACCCGCCGAGCGTCCTCACTTTTATCATATCTGAAATTCTCTGGGAGCACGAGAAGCATATGAGCGTGTAAGAAAAATTCATTATCAGACATTTAAAATTAGGAAACTATTATCGAACATGATTTAAGGGAATGTTCGAACCCTTTTAGAAGTTAGTACGTCAGCGGTTTACGTATGTTCCGGTGATATCGCCCTCTTCATTAGAGCTACAGGCCGTACTCTGAACTCACCTTCACAGCTTGCTTAAAAAGACGATATGGCAACGGAATGTAATTTTCATTATTAGTCGACGGTTTACAGCTGGTTCTGAGTATGTACGTAACGCGCGATACGTACTTAAGCCACTTACGTAGCAACATTGAAAAGGCTTGAACATTCTCACAAAATATTTTGTATCTTCATAGCGAAGTTCAAAAACAGTTGATTGAAAGTGCATTAAAACTTATTTTGTTTGATGAAAATCTAATCGAACACATCACAAATCGTCCAGTAAATGTCTCTCAATCTGCAAACGACAAATCAGCAAATGGAAGACCACAAAGAAAAATTGTCATAATGAGAAACTAACGGCTTACGCGTTGCTAAAATAAAAGGGAACATATGTATAAGTGAACAAAAATCTGGAATGATATGTGAAGCTTGAGTCTCAGGTAAGAGTAAAACCCTGTCTTGCTCTTACCACAGCGCATGGTATTTAGACTCTTCTGTTGCTGATAGCTTTAATACCTTACATCGCAATACATTGCATAAAAAGTTACAGTATATCAAAGGCCTCGGTAGTTTAACGATGCTTCCGGTAAGAATGAGGCACGTGTTTGGCCCCACCTGAAGATTCGAGTTCTGCATAACATTCGGCATTCCAAGATGTGTAGCGCAACATCATAGTACGGATATGAAAGCGATACATTGAAGAAATTCTTCTAGATTCTAGGCACTGGTTGCTTAGGTCTGCATTTCTAATAATAGTTGTAATTAAATCTAGTTTTTTTAGTTATCAGCTTAAAAGTCCGACTAGGTCGTGCAGGTTTTTAATGAGGAACGACCTCATGTAAGTTTCAAATAAGGAAATGATTTGTGCTCTATTGTATTTTTGGTGCATGCGAAATGTTGACCAAGTAACCAGATATGGTATGATAGACCTCGAAGCTATACGTCTCTACTATGAAATTTGAAATCACTGAAGATTATTGTGCACAAAGTGTGTGGCGCTCAGGCATATGCAACAATTTTGGGTTCTTTTCGGCGATCCGGGTTCACGTGAAGAAACAAACCCTTCCTCTAAACAAAGATTTCCGCTGAACTTTTAGTAGTCGCTCGAAAGTCTAACTCCCTGGCAGCTGCGCTATCTAATCATTTTTTGATGAAGCCTTTTTATGACGCTGCAGCAGAAACAAAAAGCATTTGTGTTTCACACACGTTTATACTTCGCAGGATGGAACTGCTTTCTCAAATTATAAGTAGCCAATGGATAGCCTATGTTTTCAACGAGTCCATCACTGTGTGCATTTTGTAAAAAGACACTTTCACTGCAGTGCAGCAGGGAAAATTAAATCGAGTTTTACATACGCGGCTCCTTTGTTCGTTGACTAATATGTGGGCTAGATGTGTGCAGGCCGTGGATTCGATACTGAGCTCGGCGATCGATCGATCAAAGGCAATAGGGTGACTCATATGCGGAGCACAATTTTTGTTGTTTAACTGTGGATATTTTTTCCGCTTCGTAAAAAGCTACAGATACAAACGCATGCTCTGTTACTACAAAATATCCTCTACAAAACATATGTTCATTATCAAAATCCTGCACGAGGTAGTCGGACTTTTGAGCTATTAACTAAAAAAAAAACTAATTTTAACCACAATTAAAATTAGAAATGCAGCAACTAAGCATGAAACCTGAGGCGGGGCTGAACACGCGTTTCATTATTACCGGGAGCGTCACTGAACTACCAAGGCCTTTGATATACTGTAACTTTTTCTGCAGTGTATTGTGATATAAGGTATTAAAGCTAACAGCAACAGAAGAGTGTAAATAGCATGCTCCATGGTAAGAGTAAGACTGGTTTTAATTTTACCTGAGACTCAGAGCTTCACATATCATTCCAGATTTTTGTTTACCTACACATACGTTCTCCTTTATTTTAGCAGTGTAAACTATTAGTTTCTCATTATGACAATTTTTCTTTGCGCTTCTCCATTCGCTGATTTGTCGTATGCACATTGACAGACATTTGCTGGATAAATTATGATGATGTTCGACTACATCAAATAAATTAAATTATAATGCTCTCTCAATCAACTATTCTTGAACTTCGATGTAAACATTCAAAATATTCTATGAGATTGTTTGAAGCCTTTTCAATGTTGCCACGTTAGTGGCTTACGTATCGTGCGCTACGTACATATTCACATCCTAGCCGCATTACATCGACTGATGACGAAATATTGCATTCTGTTACCATATCGTCTCCCCACGCGAGCTGTGAAGGAGGGTTCACTGGGCGGTCTGTAGCTCCAATGAACAGAGCGGTATCACCGAAACATAGGTAAGCCACTGACGTACTAACTTCATAAGGATTCCAAACATTCTCACTCAACTGACACTCAACTCACAACTATATTCGACAATGGTTTCCTTATTGTAACGTCTGATAATAGAATTTCTTTACACGTTTATATGCTTCTAGTGCTCGCAGAGAATTTTAGGTGCCATAAAAGGAAGCTTGGTCGGTGTGAAACATAATTTTTATTCTGGATGCTACAGCGGCATGAAAAGACGTTTTTAAAAAAGAGTCCACATAGTGCCGTTAGCCATCGATAAGTTTTCGAGCGACTGCTAACACTCTCATGAAAAAATTTTGCCCCAACGAATGACGTCCAATATTCATTTGCATCTGTCTGACATAAAAGTACACCTCGAAAAGGCGCCAAACGTTGTCACAGACCAAAAGTTTTGATACGTATGAAGACCTTCAGGCAGTTAAGTCGATTAGAATAATTATGATTAAGCACACTTATCTAAAATGCACTGCATAAACAGTGGTGACACAAATCAAAATTGGGGATTACAGCTTTGAGCGGTACAAATTCTGAAAAATGCTGATTAGAGAGAGGAAATGTTAGAAGGACTAAAGGTTTTGGAATTATTCAGTTGTCTACATTATCCGCTATAATACTGCTGTTGAAGATTTATCGAGTGTTTCGGTGCCCGCTCGAGTCAATTGACTATCAACGCGACGACAGATGATGCAGGTTGCACATGGGATATTCTCCCTGTTTTGAAAAAGAAAACTTTAAATAAGACGTATGATTCTGATGAAAGAAGATTCGCTCGACGCGTTCATATGTTCTTTCATATATTGTGCTTTCAGTGGAGTGGTAGTAGAAGCACGTGACCGTTGTAAAAGATAACTTTGACTTTGAAAACCACAGCGCTTCTTGAAAGGTGCACTTCCAAGAAAGAAGCACGTAGCACTGTATCCAGTGATTTGAGCTTTCGAATGATTACCAACACTCTTATGAAAAATTTTTTTTCAGAGAAAGGGGTTTGCTTGATTTACACCAGGTAGTCAAAAAGAACTCAATTTTGTTACATCTGATTAGAAGTCCTGTGAAGAAGTATATGTAGATGATATCATCAACGAAATCATTAATACCACAGTGTTTATTCAACTTCGTGACGTCACTTCTATATGACATTGATGAACACTCGGTTTTTTTTTATTAGTGAAAGTTCTTTTTTGATGCTAATTGGAAGCGACCTGACCGTCATCATAATGTAGTTTGCATAGGTCGCCAAAACTAGGTAAGAACAAAAAAAAAACGTTCCGACTATGATTTAATACAACGGAGAATACAGGAACTAACACGCTTGCCTTATCTCTATATCCGATTGATAAGCCTTATCATCAGTTATCGCTTATAAATGATCAGCGAAGGTAGTTTGACTTAATTCGTTGTGGACAACCACCGAGGTGAGTGACTAGTGAATTATCTACTATGTCACTAGAATTCCAACTTGAAATTTCACGACAATAAACAGAAGTAGTCAGTGAATTAACTTTCGTATCAGCACAGACCATAACCATTAAGGACTTCACCATAAAGCTGACTGTTTTGATATTTGCTCGATGATTGCATACCCACAGTGGCACTCTTTGATTATCAGCGATGACTGAAGTGGTTACTTTATAGATCACCAATTTTAAAAATGCAAAGAGTGGCGTTTATTTTTGTGCTGATGGCAGCCTTCGTCGCGGCTCTTCCTGCGCCAGAGTCATGGCTGCTAGAAAAGGAAAGTAAGTTTACCTATGAAGAGAAAATAGATGGTATTTCAAAAGCATCTTTATACCCCTATACATAAGCGACTATAGGGCGTAGTTTAAATTTTTGGTGGTAAGCGAATTAATCAACTGTCGCTCATGTTTGATTTACAAAATTCTTATGTGACAATATAACTTGAATTTTATGAAACGAAAAGCGAAAGATGATTGAGAATGGTAAGGGAGAAATTGAAAATAAACAAGTTAGAGAGAATAAGGTGAACGTGTGAAACATTCTAAGTGTTCACGCAGATAAACATGTCAAACAGGGGATTTTTACTTGTATAGTAATCTCTCATTCTCAAAGCTCTCTTGATCGATCGGTGAGTTGTGATTCTCAGAGCTCACGTAGGCGATCGGTCAATCATTGCGCTTAGACGACTCAAAAGAAAATGGTCACGCATAAGTCGAAGTACATTTGATATGCAACACATTTTTCAAAACAAGAAAAGATGAGAAAGAATAGTTTCATTAGGGTGAACTACTAGGAACACTAACGAAGAGTTATTTAATTTTGTACTATCATTCCAATCGGACAGCTTACATCGCCACCCTTGTCGTCGGTCGATGCGTGACTAGAGATTCTATCATTGAAATATCCACTTTTCTCAGTAGCTTATAATGATACTCCTATGGATTCTTTTTCACTCCATAAACTTGATGAGTGTCATATTCTCGTTTTAGGGTCTCCAAGAAGATCTCTAATCAACGAACCAGTGACCTTTCCGATGTACCTTTATATATCGAGCAAATCATTTTTGACAGCTCGCACCTACTTCTTGCCGTTGAGACTAGATAGTGTTCAGGTAACCTAGCGTGCATGGAAGTTGTTCCTGTATTCCAATTGCTGACGTTGGTCGGACCATCGGACCCTCACCAAATCCGCGAAAAGGGATGCTTCACCTTCGTCCTCTCAGCTGCATTTTGGATAATGTTGATCAATCTATTAACTCGCTTAAGTGACAAAAGGACGTCCAGCTCACGGGCTAAACCAGAACGAATGCGCTGTCAAAAGATAGACACTTCGTTGTGTGCCCGTCGTTTCCTTCACAAGTACTCGATACACTTAAATGCTCACCCGGCCATCAATAATGTCTACTCCATTTTGATGGTAAGTCGTCCATTACTTATTATATCGACAAAGGCTTGTGTAACCGGAGCATGAAGGGAGTTCACTTCGTTGAGAGTGGATGAGGTTCTATGAAGCAATTTTTTTCTTGACAAGTTAGTCTTCCAAAAATTTAGCCCAATACCAACCTTCCCAGAGTCGTTCCTCAATTCGATCAACATTTGCTCTACTTGGTTGATGCTTCTTCTTGTAAGAACGCTGTCGTCATTACAACGATAATCGTGTGGTCGTCAACTGTCGATCTTCACTTCCATACTCTATCGTTCCAAGATTTGCATCACCTAGTTTGAGGAGGAAATAAATAAAATTGATGGAATTTTACCCTCTGGCCCAACTCCTGGTTTTGATTTGAAAGTAATACTGTTGTGAAATTGTGATGTTTTGCCTTTCAAATCTGCATGCTGCTTATGAAGAATTTTTCAGAGCAAACATAAACTGACCTTTTAGACCTTCTATGACTGGTTCTGCTCTAGGCAAGTTAAAAGCTTTCTTTCAATCCATAAAAGTGCGATTGTGCAGTTCTGTGTTCTCGTGGTGCTTTAATGAATGCTGATCTCGAGTATATGTGGTATATGATGGTGTCGTTTTAAAACCTGCTTACTGATAGGCTTCCTACTATCGAGTATTTCATTGTTCCGTAGTATGACGTATGGAGATCATATATATAAAGGACATCGGGCAGATTCGGTAATAGTTGCTGATGTGACTGGTGTCTTCTTCATTTGATAGAGTAGATAGCCTTTCTAGTTTTTTTATCGAATTCAATATCGTGCCAATTGGTAGGTAATATACAAGAACCTAATCACCATGCTAGAGATAGCATGCAGAGGATTTTATACAGTTCAGATTTTACCATAACAGAACGTGGTGCTGCGTGATTCTTCACTGACAAAATAGCATGTGAATTCTCGAAATGAGAATCTAATGGGACGACAAAGCTATTTTCCGTGGCATACTAAGAGGAAGAGCGCATGTGGCGCAGTGGTTAGAGGTGCCCTGCGTCGCACACGAGGTCACTGGTTCGATCTCGCGCTCATGGCTCACCAAGCCATCCATCCCTCCGGGTTCGGTAAATTGGTACCAGACAGGTCTCAGA
>JAHQIW010004801.1:0-35050 GCA_019055375.1 Parelaphostrongylus tenuis | reverse complement strand
AATGGTATAAGGTTACTTTCCAATAGAGATAATTGAGGTATCGGGGGCCAATGGAGGTTTCACGGGACTATGCACAAAGAATGTGTAAATTTATATCACAACACTAAATAGATCACATAACTGAACGCTAGAAAATTGCTCTCAAGAATACAAGAATTTACTATATACTTTTTCATCCAGAATTTAGAACAGGAAACAGCTCTTAGCATAAAAGGCCATGACATACTGCAAACGCATATATAAATAGAAATGCATTTATATACCTATATACATATATATATATATATTATATATATATCGTATCGTCTCTTTCATATAGATCTGCAATGCATCAGATAAACGAATTTGACAAAATATACAACTTCGATTGTCCAGCATCGACAAGGGTGTAAATTTTACGAGCGCTGTGGCAGCATGATAGTTATTGAGTACAAAAGTAACAGGTATATGAAAGAGAAATAAAACCGTATATCAGGATTTCGTGAATCCGACTATATGACTTTCTCGGAGGCCATCAGGATAGCTCCCATGCCAACTGAAAAATATCACTAATGCAAAATAGTATTGAACTGCAGCACTTATACTTTGATGACGAATTCACTGATTGAAAGAGCGATGTGTCCGAAGGAATACCACCACTTCTCTACAGCAGCCATAAGATTTCACTAATCCGTCTATTTTAATCGCAAGTCAAAAGATTTAGCGCAATTATCAATAAGAGTTCATTTGAATTTTGTTTTCAAATAAGAGTCGGATTTTTACTTGAATCCATGACTGATCTATAGTCTGACAGATGTTTATCCTCTCTTTGTTATGAGGGTAATTTGATAAGGAACACGAGTTCGTTGAGAAATCGACGACTTTTTCTAAACAAGCTTTTTCATCACCCCAGGGAACACAGCCGTGAAATCAAAAATGGCGCGTTTAAGCTCATGTAACATTTGACAGGAAAAAAACATCAAAGGGGCTTTATCGATAAGTATTATTTGAGTGCACTTGGATTTCCCAGAACTTTCCAATGGTCAACGCTTTTTTTTAGGAAAGAAAAGCTAAGCAGTGTGCCTTAATTTCCGTTCTTATCGTCGTTTGTGCTCATCAATCTAACCATCAAGAGGCACACAAAAAAGAGCAATATTGGCAGCACTAAAGCCATCACTGCTTCTGATGTGGAAGAAATTGTCTCGAGAGTTTTCAATCCACAAGGAACTTTCTATCTTAGAAACACACTGACTACTCTCACTTAAAAAATTATTCATACTATGTTGCAAGTTTCACATACTACAACATCGACAAGGCTGGCTTTTTTTCCACTCACCGCTTAACTTGTATTGATAGAATGCAACTCCATCGACACGAACATTCATCAGAATTTGACGGGAATAGCAAGAACACTTATTTCACGTTTATCGATACAGAAAAGTCTAAGTTGGTCGAAGCACTCAGGGAAGATCGGACCTCGAGGACGTCTCTATTCAGTACATATAGCCTTTTTTGAAAGACATATAAAGTAAAACCAAAATAGTACCACTCGACAAAGATAACGTTAAAAGACGGGTTTGAAAAGGCGTTATCTTATCACAAAAACTATTTACTTCCACCCTCCAGGAAGTTACATGAAGACTGCATTGGGATAGCATAGGAGCGGAATCGATGATAACAATCAGACTACCTTGGCCTCGCTGATGACACCGTTTATATGACATCAAGCATCACTTAGGTCAACGAATGTTGACCGATTTCGGTGACGCCTTCTAAAGATTGTTCTTCGACTGATGCTCACTAAAATGATGTTCATAAAAAACAGAATAATTTGGAATGTCCCGTTTGATATCAAAGGATTGAATATCTTCGAATGCTAGAGTTATGTTTATTTAGCTGAGAAAGTCAATTGATAAACGACCTATGCCTGATAATTTTTCTTGAGCCATGCATGTGATCTGTTATGAAAAAATTTATACAGCGCAAAACACGTATTTCGGCCTTGGTAGCCTCGTTAGTTGGGCAATGCCCTTCGTCTTCACCCAATCTCTCGAGGGAAACCGAACACCGTGCATAGCGAAGGCGCAGACTTACTATGTACACGGACTTCTACGTGGAAATATCACTGAATGAGCAATGTTGTACACTACTACCACATACATGACCCAAAAAATAATTATCAAACATATCGAAATTTGAGCTTACTTCCAAAAAAATGCTTAAAACGAAAGGAATAAACAGCCTATCTCCAGAGTTGAGCAGGAGGAAGCGAGCGGCTTGAGGAGCGTTTAAGAGCATCGAGAATGTACTAAGGAGAACAAAGAACATAAAAGTCCATGCCCACTTTTTGACTCAGCGACCCTCCCTGTCTCAGCATATTCATAGAAATAGTCGCTACATATCACCTGTATCACCTGTCGTCCCGTTGATCGTCGAGTGACTCGAGCGGGTACCAGCAACTCTTCCATTTTTCCCTATCGCGTGCAAGAGTAGCCCAGTGGGTCCTCCTTGCTCTAGGAATTCGCTGAGCATCATATCTTTCTTCCATCGCTTTCGTGAAGAAATCGGACCAACGGGTCAGTGGTCTTCCTTTAGAGCGCTTGACGTCCCGAGGAATCCAGTCGGTAAAGGCTCTCGTCCATCGGTTGTCGTTGAAGCGCATCACGTGTCCGGCCCACCTTATTTTCGATATCCTGGCGTGTAGAACGGCGTCTCTGATTTTCGATCGTTGACGTAGGTCGGAAGTTCGGATCCTTTGTCTCATTTGCGAAATACGGATACTCCTAGCATCGACCTTTCGACTGCGCGTTCGATAACGGCAAGTGATCTTTCATCCTGCTTACGTAGCGACCAGGTTTCTGCTGCATACGTTAGGGCAGGGATAATTGTCGAGTCGAAAAGGTGGGCACGGAGTCGGATGTTCTTTGTCCTCTTCACTACATCTTCGATGCTCTTAAACGTTCCCCAAGCCGCTCGTTTCCTCCTGCTCAACTCTGGGGCTAGGTCGTTCATCATGTTGATTTCACGACCTAGATAGATGTAACTGGAGCATTCGGAAATTGTCGTTCCGTTGAGCGTGAATGGGGAATTAGAAACCCATCCGTTCCTCATGAACATTGTTTTCGTTAGATTCAGTTGAAGACCGATCTTTCCACAGGCGTTATCGAAATCAGTCAACATTCGTTCCGCTTGGCTGATGTTTGATCTTATGAGAACGATATCGTCAGCAAAGCGAAGATGGTTTAATTGTCGACCGTCAATTTTCACTCCCATTTCGTCCCATTCTAATGTTCGCATGACGTTTTGCAGGGTGGCAGTGAATAGTTTTGGCGATATTGTATCGCCTTGTCGAACCCCTCTTCTTACGTCAATGGTGATATTGTTGTAGAATGGAGATATTCTGGTTGTGAAATCTTTATAAAGCTTATAAAGTCGCTACATAAGCAGTAAGAAAATAACTTGGCTATACTTACGTGAAGTCGAAAAGTCAGTTCTTAGGAGGATACCGAATTTCGCATGCGAGAAAAAGGATGTGAATTTATGGTCTACGTCACTGATCGAAATTCAAAAAACGCCATTTTACACGTCAGGCTAGCGATGATAAATTGGGCTGAAGCCGAATGGATACTTCGGGATTTCAAACGCACCACAGGAGATTACCAAACCGATTGTACGATCTTCACGAAAATCTAGGAGAAGGAAGATAATGCTTCACGAGTTCCTAGACGTAGAGAATCCACTAGACCACTTTTGCACGCGATCCGACAATTGACGGGTCGAGAGAAAAAACAGATGAGTCACAAACTGGGTGAACTCCATTTCTCTCAATCAAATCGTTTCCCCGCATCCGCTGTTTATGAAGGTCCTCAGACTTTGCGTAGATTCAACTCCTTTTCGAAGGCTTTATCAACGTTTACTCGTTGAGTTGCTTAACTTTCTTTGAAAGTGTTATAACTGTGTTAGAGCGAAACATTTTTATGCGGACTTGAGTGAGCTTTTCTTAGACAAACCTAGTAAGTATTCGTTGACTGGAAAGGCACGATTTCTCTTGCTGCTACTCTTCTTGTGTTTTTTATGTCATAATTAGTTAGTGATTTTCATCCCCTAAGGAGATAGTGCTTGCAGTCTGTGCCAAATGTTTTAAAATCAGGTCGTTTGTTCCCACTGGATTTTCTAGAATTAATGTCCGGATCAATGATTAGTTTTTCTTGTGAGTGTTTCAGCTATAACTTCCTTTGCAAAAGCCCATACCATCAAACACTTTACAAGGTTAACTTATTGCACTTTCCGCTTCGCATAAGTCTTCTCAATATAATTTTGTGCAAAAACGTGCGTCAGCAGGGATTCGAACCCAGATCTCACTCTTCCGGGAGCGTCGACGGTTGGCTGTTGGCAGGCAACGCGTTGTAGCGTAAATAAGAGTGCTGTGCAAAGCGAGCGTCGGTAGTGGCAGTGGTTACCATACGCTCCCGGAAAGAGTGAGATCTGGGTTCGAATCTCGGCTGACGCAAACGTTTTTGCACAGCACTCCATATTGGGTATACTATAAGATCATACCACTGCAAATGGCAGTCAAAATAGAAAGAATTTAGACTGATTATCGATATAATTTTGTTTTCGATAATTCTGTAGAGTTATAATTTTGGATGTCAGAACAGAAACTTTGGCAAATCCACTCTACGAGTTCAGAACTTGCATTTACATAGCATTAATAGCTGAAAAAATCAGTGTGATATCGCGTAGGAAAAATGTTGACCAATGCACTGTGTAGTGTTGGTATGGGAAATTTTTTTTTTTTTAGTGAATTCGACCATCAACCTGAAAAGAGGTCGTAAACGCCGTTCTGCCACTCATGATTCTAAATTGAGGGCAAGACATCGACTGTTTTCAACAACCTCGCAACAAACATTCGATATAATTTTCAAGAATGTTCAAAGCCTTACACGAGGTTTAGTATGCCACAGCCATACACGCGTGCCGGATGTCTCGCCCTACACGTATCGGCTAAATTGAGGATTTGAGAAAAACAAACACACGCTTAAACTGTTCGATAGTTTGAAGAAAAGTGTGATATGAGCATTTTGGCCGTTTTCTGAGCATTGAAAAAAGTTCGTTAGCGAAGAACGCTCTACAAATGGATGCTTTACAAATTGGCATGCCCGACGCACAGGCAGCGTTTCGCGCAAAAGACTCTCTAGAAGTTGAAGAAGCCGGATTATGAAACTATTCCTGATCCATAATACTCGTTGAACCTATCGCCTACCGCCCACCACTTTTCAAGGATCTTAACTATCTCCTATAGGAGAAATGCTCAGATACCAAGCCTAGGCAGAATTTACCTTCAACAACTTCTTCGCCACCAATATTGCAAACTTCGCTGCTACGGAATAGTCTTTTCTTATAGAAGCTTACAAATACTTATTTTTTGATTCTTATTAGGGAATTTTACTTTGATATGGAGCGTGTGTGAAGCAGTGTTTAAAAATACCAAATTTAGGCTATTCTTATCGATTGTTACATGGCCACGATACGATTATATTAGATGCTATACAGAGAAAACGAAAGCATGACAAAATGTGCAAATGTTTCTGTTGAAGCAAATTTTTTCTTTGATCCACAAAACCGCCTATCAGCTGCAAGTCATCAAACCTTTGCGATCGACGTTGGCGTGACGTTGTGTTGGCTGACTTATGTATCTAAGTCGAAGATGGCGTGGCAGTGGGGGCTTACAGATGAGAGAGGGAGCAGCTTTCGATCTTAATTTTGATCAATAATGCGCTAATATAATGATATTCAAAAAGCGAAATTGAAATACTCAATAAAAACTGGTATGCAAAGATTATATGACAAAGTGAATCAATGGAAATTCAATATGCAGAAAATGATATGAGAGGGAGATGATGAATAACAACACAAAGAAATTTTAACCCCCTGAGTGATGAAGTATTGCAAGAAATAAGTGAGATATGACAACGAAATCATTGCTCTACTGTGAAGAGTTGGAAGAGATTACTAAGGAGGAAGAAATGAGGAGAAATGCCTCCGACATTGAAAAGTGACACCTATTCATCGTCTCGAAATGGATGATGCGTCATGGCGGCTCAGGCAAGTCAACATGTTGAAACTTTGATTTACAAAAGATTACGGAAGTTCGAATCCAGGTAGGAAAGCAAGATCGTACAGAAAGGTAAAATGTGTTCCCCATAATCGGGGACATCTCTATATCAGTACATGATGCTCCATATGGCGGTAATTTGATAGTTTGGTGTGGGTCCAATCGACCACAACATGCTAAATCTGGGTGAAACGATTACGGCAAAGAAAAAGGTTCAGAAAATCGACAGAATTCACCAAAAAGACGAATGTGTCTCGCATAGGTCGACAGAACGGCACCAGTCCTTCTCCTCGCAACCATATAACGCACTGGCGACGCTGCAGATGTTACTAACATTGCTAAACTTTGTCCTGGCCAGCATACCAGGTAGATCTCCTCGCCTACCAGCTACCACTTCTACGAGCTTTTCGGAGAATTTATGCGCAATGAAAGCATCAGGAGCCAAGCCAATGCCCTGACTGTCTTCAGTAATTCCATGGTCTTCGGTTAAACATAATTTCAAGTTGTTGGCATGAAAACGTGTTTCTCATCCTCAGAATTATGTACATTCCAACCATTTTGTTATCAATTTGAAAAAGATTTTCTGAGCTAAGGCATGACATTTCAAGAATAAAGGTGATATCAGATATTATTTTCAGAAAACAATAGTTTGACGAAGTAGCATGTAAGCTAATTTGCAGTGCACTTCTGAAACTTGAGAGCGTTCATCATTTCACAAGACAGGCAATCCATTAACCTTGAAAATGATCGCATAATTCCGCAATTATTTTTATTCAGCGGACGGGAATTCGTTAATAGACTAATTATCCAGCAATAAACAGTACAAATAGATTTGCAATGGTTGATGTTTCGGTGACTTTCGCCTTCTTCAGAATTTGCAAGAGTTAAACTGACATGTAGTCTACTCAGTCAAATACTTTTGTAACCGAAGCAGAGCGCCGACCTTATAGATCGGTAGGCACTCGAAAGTCATCGGCCAAATTAACATTCAATAGCTTCCACGAATGAAATCGACTCATTGTGCTCTGCAAGGATTCAGTGCTAAACACCTTGCATTTCAATCATCTATCCATGATTAAGCTAGTAAGTCGATTGCTCAATGATTGCCGGATTTCAAGATCGACTATCTATCAACCTCGGCATAGTTTGAATAGATGAGTATTTTCTTCTGTTTAGCCGTTCCAAGGTGTTATAGATATTAGATGCGGCTGTTGAGTAGAAAAAGCGATGTGCAAAATGGGCTTCAGTAGTGTAAAGGATAGAGCACGCATTCCCGGAAAGAGTGAGGTGCGGGTTCTAGTCCCGCCTGACGCGGAAATTTTGCACATCACTCTACATCAATGAGTATCTATTTGTTATTGATATTAATTATTGAATACTAGCGAAGCATACAACAATAAGAGTACAGTTTACGAATTGTAATGTTTTATGTTTCGCTAGTATTCAACAGATTGCCGGATCATCGGTTCTGAAGAAGAGAAGACATTAACACGTAATGCGGATATAGTTTATTGTATACTTTGTGGTACTTAGCTTGATCATAAATGAAATCATTATTATGCAAAGTATTCGGCAATGATGACCTAAACTGCACAATGAATTCGACTCCATTCGTGGAGGTTATTTGATGGAAATTTGGCCGTTGAATTACAATGCCTGCCGATCTATAATGTCGGTGTTTTTACCCTCTATAAGAGTCTGGAGCAAATTCGGCAGCTCCGGACTGATGAACGAGATAGTTGCTCCACAGGGAAAAAAAGGCTATTAATGATTGGTAAAGCCAAGATTAGAGGAAAGTCGATTTCGAATACTTTGCGCATTATTTGCTTGTCATCTGATTCAGCATCAGTCTTGATGAGCAAATTCGAGGCTGTGTTCTCATTGTATACAATAATACAGCCCAATAATAATACGATGACTGACATTTCGGCAGTTTTGCCTTATTCACTAGCTCAGAAAAGTCAAATTGATTCGCAATCTGCTCAGTCAGTTATTTCATAACCACGGCAGAAAGACGTCGTAAACAAAATCTTGAATCGCAATGCAAAAAGCTTCCTTTTAGAACACTTGCCATTTAGTTGTTTTGAAGCCTTGTAATTAATCATTGAAGACAACCACTCAGAGTCCAGTATTTGGTGAGAATGTGCCTGGCTCAGGAGAGAAAAAAAAAACCTGAGGTATGGGGTAACGCCAGGCGTGACAATCCTCATGGTTCCCAAAAAGCTTCAAGAGTTTTCCGCGTAGATGTTCTAAATTCTTGCACGGGACACTGAAATCTAGGTACAAATTATCTCCGTGTGTTTTCGTTCCACATAGGTGCCTAGTGAAGTGTTTTGCTTGACTTGATTCTTCTTCCAGCAAAGTGTTTTTTCATACGGACGCAGAGTGGTCTACCCGACGTCTTACAAGAGAGTAGGTATACCACACTACGTTTCATGCAACCGCCGCGTTTATCGTTAAGGCGAATTAAATGCTTTTTCGAAGTTTTTCCTTTACAAGCCAAACACGAAGTTTTCAAATTGAGTTTTCCCATCATTTTGTTCTCATTACTCTTTTATTCCGTTTTTCTTTCTATTTCGAATCGGATTACTGCCAAGAAGCTGTGGTACGTTGGTGAATATCTTTCTAGCCTTAGTCAGGGGATACAAAGCTGTAAAAGGTGTGGGCTATGAAAGCATAAAAGGGCTATTGTAAAGCATGAAAGCATTGCGCTGTCTCGATGGACACTTCATGCACTGATCGTCCACGACCGCGCCTTACGCGTGATCATCTGTAAAAGTCTTCCGTTGCGACAGCACAGGCAAGGCTTTCTGAAATCACTAGAGATCACTCGTGTCTACTACGTGAACAACACGGGCCATACCCATTGTCTATCTCGAGGTAATGACTGCCTAGCTCAATCAAATGCCAGATTCCATGCTCGGAAGATTGCGCAACACGACAATCAATCTTGACGTCTACGAGGAACAACTGCGAAAGCTGGCCGCAGCAGTGCAAGTGAAGCGTCTGAAACGACTTACTGTCGCTCTTCTTCAAAATAACGCTCGATCTCACATTGCAAAGTTACTTCGCAATTTTTTGAAGAAAGTGCGATGAACCACGGTACAACGTTCAGCTTTTGTATTGCTCCCGGATTATCATCTCTTCCGCGCTCTGAAGCAGCGTTTGTAGGAGAGAAAATTTGAAGACTACAACTAGTTCAAAAGTGATGTTATCGACCTCTTTAGCCGCTAGCCTCATTCTTTCTGAAAGAAAGGCGTCCAATCGTTCCCCAGGGAACAGCTGCAAAACATCTATGATGACGGTGAGATAAATAACAATGATTCAACAAAATTGTAAAAATGCGGGGGTAATTGTGGGACGCTCCAATAAAATCCTGGTGTTGGGCTTGAAAAAAAAAGAAATTTGGAATCACTGAAGAATGTTGAGGTTAGTTAAATGTCGGTTTTGTGCGAAAGAGTTATATTTTATGTTTGTTTCTACAGTATTGGTTATTGTAATTCATGGAAATATACTCAGAGTTATTTCTATGAGAAACTCCCACTGCAACGCTAGTTAGTTACGCTGGGTTCCAAAAAGTAAAGCTCCGCTACCAGTTGCAGGTCAAAATTCATTTGGCAAACATGTCAGGATCTGCATTTGGTGGAGCTGTGAAGCTGTCTTGTAATTTGAACATGTTTCGAATGGTGACACCATCAATGCCAAACTCCACTGTGAGCAACTGGACCGAGTCTACGATGTGTCGAAGGAAAAGTACTCGACAATGAATCGTCCGAAGCGCTCGCTGTTTCAGGAAGACAAACCTCACACCTCAAGGAAGACTAAGGAGAAGTTTAATGAATTGAAAAAAGTCGACGTCCTGACGCACCCAGCGTACAGCCCTGATGCTGCACCGGCCGATTGTTAAAAACTTTTTCCTCAACCTAATGGCCTCTTTGTGTTCCGCGAGGAGCTGGCGGATGACTAGCATTACGAAGTCATCTGACACTTATAAAAGGCAGTCGCGTTGTTAGGGTGACGCGTTACTTAGACGGTTCAAAAACATTCCGGTGATCGTGGATGGGCTGGGATGTGTGTTAGCAATTGGATTAGTGTTAGATCAAGAAGCAATGCTCTTCTTTCTGTGGGCTCGTATGCACAGCTGATGATGGATCTAACCTTCATTTTGAGGGTTCATAGATCTAAATGATCAGCGCATACTACATTATGAATTCAATGAGTAAGCATGAGACTGGGTATGATGAAGTGAATTCTTAGTTGAGAGCCACTGGTGGTCTATACTAGCTGAGCTTAGCATTTTGACCCATACTCTGTTCGTTTTCGCTACTGACTTTTGAACTCTTTTTTAGATGATGGATGTTACAGCGTGCCTCAAATTCTTTTTCCGTTTTCGCAACATCTAATCATGAGGATAGATTTTTACCTAGTGCAAGCTCTGAGTGGTTTCTATTCAATGATTAGTTAGCAAAAAACAAGTAAACGTTGAGTCGTTTTTGATATGCGGTTCACAAATTCATTTGAAGCGTCTTTCTGCCGTGGTGATGAATTTGTTTCACTGATTAGACTGCGAATCAATTTTAACTTTCTAGTATCTAAGAAGGCGGCACTATCGAGATATCAGCCATCGTACTATTACTGTACTGTACCAATGCATTCAATATTAGGTCGTTCCATAAATTTTGTTGCTAGAGCAATGAATACAAAATTTATCGACCAGAAGTGATTAAAATTACATGGTTACGGTGTCGCTCAACTGCGCATTTTCTTGTGAACATTTTGGGAAAAATTATTTTTACATTTCCTCTAAGATGGAGCTGTTCTGTGAACAAATTCGCTTGCTACTCATACACGAATGGTGCGCAGGGAAAAATTTCACTGAAGTCGCGCGAGATTAATAGAGCTTGAGGCGATGTACGGTTGCACAAAGGACGATTGGGAAGTGGTTCGCGAAATTCAAAGCTGGAGAGAACAGTTATAGGATCAGTCGCGCTCGGCTCGTCCACAGGAAGTTCCATTAATCTTCCGCGTTGCTCCACTATCATTTTTCCCTACGCGCCATTCGTGCACGAGTAGCAAACAAATTTGTTTCCACAACGGCTTCATCTTAAAGCAAATATAGGCAAGTGGTATACCATAATTTTCGCAAGAATGTGCGCAATTGAGCGGTATTAAAACCATGCAATTTTATTCACTCGTGATTGATAAATCGCTGTTTCTTTTTTAGTGTCAAGACTATGAAGCGTCCTAATTAATATTGTTATCAGCAACCTTAAATCTAACTATTGAGAAGAAACAGTCAATCAATTACTCTACGCCAATGTTAGCTGATAGTCAGTCCTGGGAGTTCTTACGCGATTTGCCGTTTGTTTTTCATAATTTCCTTCTATCAGCACACTATTTGTTGCCGTGTCTAAATCTAGCTGGAGACTATTGACTGTGAAATGAAAACTATGAGAATGAATCCATTCATTTGATATACGAATAGCCACTTTCATTCAGGTCACTGTTCAGCGAGGACGTTTCAATGAAGAAGACCTTCTTCTTTTATATGATAATATTTTTTATTGGAATGGCTTCATCACTTCTTGGTTTTAGTAAATATCGACTTGTCGGAAGTCTAAAGCTAATCAATGTACGAATTGTTGTCATCCTGGCAGAGATCGAGTGAGGGAGACAACCACTCTTCTTTCAATCAACAAAGGCCACTGACTGCTTCGACCAGGCACAGACCATCTTGAACTTTACAAAAAAGTGCGTCTGGAGAGTAAAATTAGAGTTTACTGCATTGAGTATAATTTAGTTGTAGGAGAAGATTGAGGATTTCGTCCTATCAATTCCCCGACATCTAATTTACTACATAAACGCTGGTTTTCTTCCGGAAACACATTTATGACGCACCAGTAATTCTAGGATATAGCAATGACATTCGAGTTTTCATGGGTGCATGTTAATGTGAATGTTGCTGAATAAGAAACGACATCACTGTTGCCGAAAATGCTGCTATTTGGTGCTCAAAAGGTAAAAGAAATGCAAGAATGAGAAGAAAAGCTCTAGTTATAAAGAATTGTTAAGTGCCGAAAGCAAAAAAAAAAAACTGCCAAACCTACTACTGTTTGCAAGTTCTATTTTACTACTCAATGTACTGATCCTTAATCACCAGAAGTGTAGCCGAGTGGGATATATGAAAATAAATAGAGTTCATATCACCTAGTTATAGAACATGTTGAGTTTGTCCCTCTTCTATCAAGTGGCGAAAATGTAAGCAAAAATTAATGCTGCAAAGGGCAGCGTCAATTTCACTGATCACAGATGTTTCAGTAAATTAGTTCCATAATCGTTGCAGTGAGAGCGAGGACGGGACGGCGAGGTGATTGGTGATGCTATCAAGAAGAAAGGTGCTAAGCAAGATACTGGTTTAATTCCCTCCCCAACACTCTCATACAATCGGCCAACGAACGTTTTAGGGCACACGCTAGCTCGGATAACTCCGACAAGGACAATCGTCTCTACCCGCACTTCATGACGCTCATGAAGAGGGCGAACTCCTGAAGTAGTAGCCAAAGAAAGAATGAAATCGTGAAATGATCAATGACTTTTGTAGAGGATGAAAGTGAAGAAATAAATCAGATACAAGAGTTATTGGGATCCACAAAATTGTGGTGACAGACAGGGTAGAGAAAAATTAGTCCATTTCCGTTATCTGTGCCCTGTTTCAACCCAATGAAGAAGTCGAATATTTCAGTTTTTCAAAGGTTATAGCATCTTCGATATCATGAATCAAAAAATTTTGAGCCATTTATTTTATTTCCAAAATGGCTCTATCATTGTGCTAAAACAAAATAAATTTTGTTTCTCATTAAACATTTGTAGCTGAACAAAGCTACTTTTTTAGACTCTTAGTAATTGTTTGATAGATCAAATCTCAAAAATTCCAGTGATATCTGATTCTTAAAACTGACTTTTTTATGCGCTGTAACAGCCAAAAAAAAATATTGGATTTCGCAAAACTGGATTATTTTCGTTATTCGCACCTTGTTTCGACTCTTCGGAAAAAACGCATTTTTTGTTATCTCAGGGTTATAAAATTGTTCGGTAGCTTAGATCAAAAAAATTTGAATTACATGTTTTATTTTTGAACTGGTTCCATTATTATGCTGAAGCAGCGAAAATAAAATTTTGTTTCTCATTTGAACATTTTTTGCTAAAAAAGCCTTTCCTTCAGACTTTTAGTAACTGTCCGATAGCTTGAATTTCGTCAATTCCAATAGTATAATCATCTTCCAAAAGAATTTTCAATGGGCTGTAGTAGCTAAAAGAATAATAAGTTTTGCTTAATGCAACACTGGCGCTAAACCACAGTGCTTCACCGGTATGTGGTTAGGGAGACCTCGCAACATGGCCGCTAAGTCACCTCACTTTTCCCGGTGCCAAATTTGCGAAGCCCAATTTTCTTTTGACTGTTGCAGTGCACAGTGAAGTTCTCTTCAAAACTATATCGTTTACTGGAATCCTCGAGATTTGGCCTATCTAATAGTCATTAGAAGTCTGAAGAAATAGTTTTGTCTAGCGGAAATTATTTGATTGAGAAACGAAAATTTTTTTTTCTGTTTTAGCATAGTAGTGAAGCTTTCTTCAAGATAAAATACTTACTTGCTTGGACGATCCGCCTTCACAATGTGCAGACCCCAGCACATTTTCCATTCGTTTCTTCCTCTCTCGATAGTCCTCTATGGTGGTGGCTTGATTTGTGCACAGCGGTTGGCACGAGTGCAAATACAATACACCATTCAAATTTTTTTGGTTTGAGCTATCGAACGATTACTAAAACTCTGAGGAAGACCAAAAATAGGGTTTTCTAAAATGTCGTATAGGGCATGGATAGCGGAGAAGTAGCGAAAAATTATAGTAGATCATAAAATGGAGTGGAGTGTAAAAGCGAATAATTATATAAGTTCATCAATACAGTTCGATGTA
Organism: Parelaphostrongylus tenuis; assembly: GCA_019055375.1. Classification (NCBI taxonomy): domain Eukaryota; kingdom Metazoa; phylum Nematoda; class Chromadorea; order Rhabditida; family Metastrongylidae; genus Parelaphostrongylus; species Parelaphostrongylus tenuis. The sequence goes on along the minus strand of JAHQIW010004801.1, from coordinate 20,982 downwards.
AAAAATTTCTCAAAATTCTTCTTGAAAACCTATTTTTGTTGCACTAGGTTCATTCCCTCAAGTCTGTAATCCTTGAAGATCTACAGACTTTTCCATGTTGACTCAGCTACTGCTTGAGGATTTTTATCTACTCCACAAGTATCTTTGAGGGCTGGTCGAGTTGCCTTTTTCTGGAATCCTAGAACAACCGAACTACGGTATTACCACGTTGACTGGTAGTAGGAGCCGACTCAGACAAGTATTATATCAGTTTGCAGATCTCAAAGTAATAGGAGACTTGGTGGATCCCGATCGTTGATCAAACCAGCGCCTTGTTCGTACTGAACAGCATCACTACCACTGCTCTATCCGTCTACTAGAAAGGCTTTAGATTGTAACAATCATTTCTAGAGTCTCAGAGTTTTATCACATTGCCTGCGAATATGTGTGCGCTAACAATAATTCCAGAGGTCGTCTTGGAGGTATTCTCTTCGGATGCCTCCGACGATTTTAATCTCTAACGCTGTGACCTGAATCCCTGCTTCTGATGTTTTCATTCGAATTCACTGCAGTTTTGTGCTTTGAAGCTCTCCGTTCATTTAATCAATTCAAACCACCCTCTCTATTTCTGTCAAAACTACTCTCATCTTTGAATATCTGATTTATACAAGAAGTACCTAAATACGCTAAAACTGGATAAATAGTAATGCAACCGAGTTTTCCTCGTCCATCCTGTCGTTCTAAGTTTCTATCATGCCTGTCGTTCCACGTTCATCTTTCCACTTAAATTCTATCTCATCATGAGCGAACATTCTGATTTGCATTCATATAAAAGCAGCTGGAACATAGAATGCACTTTCGATAACATGCATGAAACATCGGATACGAATGCGTTTCTTGTAAGCGCCAAAATTGTTAGGTTCAAAGACTTAATTTGTTTTTAAATCTGTCATTATACAAATGATCGTTGTCGTCTAAAATTGGTTACGGTTTGTTGAAGAGGAGTATGCTATCTAAAGCAATATGTGAGCTTTTCAACGTTTACAGCAATATCTTCCTCAAATTTCAGCATGTGTAGTGTGTAGTTCTTGTGTAAAAATCAAAGAAGCTTTGGGTAATCAGTAGAACCGTCGCATCCTCTCCATTTCAATGGTCTCCAAGTTTGCAAACTTTAACTCCACCAAGGATTCATATTCATGTAACGACCAAGTAATGTGCTTCAAGATTTGAATAATGTAGTTATAACCTTGCTAAATCACAATTTATTAGTTTTATCGCCTTTTATCAAAAGTATTGCTAATCTCACTGAGGATCCCACCAGTTCACCCACACTGCTCTTGCTGACAAATGAAATTGAAATGAAATGAAACGAATGAATGGAATTGTCGTAAATCCGATGGCATATCGAACTCGCAGAACACACACTTTGCACTTATCTTCTAAGAATATAATGATCGGTATGTGAATTATACAGTTATTAAAGAGTCAAGTAAGTGAAATTATGAAATGTATTCAGAATCACCGTTGATGAAATCTTTACCGTCGCAGACATTATAGTGTTATAGAACTCAGACAGACACGAAACTTCAACTTTGAACTAACTCAGGCTATATTATCTACAGTCTCTGTTGGCTCGGAAATACAGTACAATTTAGTTCCGGCAGAGCTGTTTATTTTGAGATTTACCGATCGTAATTGTGTTGATAACAGGCAGAAACCTGTACCTTGGTCTTCTTTACGATCCTATTGCTTAGTCATTCTCATCCGAAAGTGTGTTTAGCGTCTTTAACTCCCCTTTCTACTATTTTTCTGTGTAATTGTTACTCATTTCTTGCTCAGTAGAAGTACGAGTATAAACAGAATATGCAACTTCTATAATGTACTGAATAAATTGTCTGTTGACAACTTTGTATTCACTGAATAAGAAATTTACGGAAGCATGTGTAAAGTCTTGGTCTGCTATCATAGGATTTATAGAGCAAGTTATTATGGTTGTATGACTAAGTTATCTATTCATTTATTTGTCTATTGTAACAAATTTATTGTTTTTGTATTTGGAAAAAGAGAGAATAATGGGTTGAATTAATAAAGCAAATTCTCCCAGAACATATGTTAGTTCTTACAGCTACACTACATTCACTTTTAAGAAAAAATTAATAGCTACTAATTGGGCTCCATTCGTTCATTTGATACGTTGCGAAAGAAATGCTTGAAATTTCATACAGCGATCGCAGCAGCTCGTTTCGGGCAATTAGCATTGGCGAGCGCCTCGTTGGAAATGAGAAAAATAGGTTCCTTCTGAATAGGAGGGAACAAATCAAAAACCAATCCCATTCGATAGCGAGGAATTTTTCACAGGAGTGTTAGCAATTATTCGAAAGCTGAGACTTAAGGCTACAGCCCCACCTTACCGGTTTTTTGAAGAACCCCTTTCTAACGCTTCAATATTCAATATAAGATCATGTTTCATGAAACCACGTTTTTTTTTATCCCCTATTTCGCTTATACATCGCTGGACAAACTCCTTTCTTAGAGTGTTAGTGCTCAAACTATGGCACAAGCTTCAAAGAACTCAAAATTAAGTCTGCTTTTCAGGAGGCTCTTGATCTTTTGATCTCCTCTGGTTTTTGATCTATGTTTTGAACCTCACCGGACAGACCCTTTCTTTGGACCATTAGTAATCATCTGATAGCGCAATGCTTCGTGTTTCTAGCGATTTGCTTATTTTGTGGAAATACGGTTTAGCACAGAAAACACTACCAAGTTTTACTTCTTTAACACCGTTGCTTACCGGTTATTCGACAAGGCGAGGGTCGTGGCAGGGGCGTGGCAGAGGCGGGGCGAGGAGGGACTATCGAAATGTTGTTATTCAATTGGAAATTTCTAGTCTGCTTTGAATGAAACTCCAAACAAAACGGTGATTAAGATACTACGAAAATTTCTCATCACATTGATATACTTTTTAATTTACAGCGAATTATACCATGTTAAAATGAAAGGGGTAAGCGAGTGTGAAACATAATTTTTGATCTGGATGCTACAGCGTTATAAAAAGGTATATTGAAGAACTGGCGAAGTGGGACTGTAGCCTGAAGTCTTAGCTTGCCAATGGTTATTAATACTCCTATGGAAAATCCTCTCCAGCGAATGAGATTGATTTTTCATTTATTCCCTCCTAATCGGAAAGAACCAGAAATTTAATTGGTAAATTGAGGTCCGAGGATTCATGGTCGTTATTAAATGAAGGAATATCGCAGAAAAACTTCTTTCAGAATAACTCTAGCAAAAGGAAGGTCCATGTGTCAAAAGAATTTCTTGGTTTCAATGAGAAAGCCACACTCTTCCAAGAAAAAACACTTGTCTCAGTTATGTTTTTGTATACATTTGATAGCTTGAAGATTACTGTTTTGTTTACCGAAAGACATCATAGTACTTTCTACTGAAGAAAAATAATGACAATGTCCCGCTTTTTGAGTGCGTTGCTTCAATTTCACGGGGATTTTTTGCCAACAGGTTTTGAAAAGTCCTGCCGAATATCCAAAATGAATAGAAAGGATTTATTTGTGCATTAATTTAGCTCAAACAAAAGACAAATCAATAGTCGAAGTAGTCTTTTTTAACATCAAGACAATTCAGCCACATATACGGCAGTTCAAAAGTTGCGCGGAGGTAAAATTCGCGATCCTACGATTTGAAGAAGATTTGAAGATTACACTTAATTTTAGGGATATTTTGAAACTTCTTTCCTCTCGAAAAGTGCTTCATCGAACGTAAATTCAACGTCGAGCTGTACGAACATTGCAAATTTTGTCACCATAGATCTTGCAGAACTGTCTGAGATTCAGAAGCGTTGACTCCTAAATTGTAGTGGAAGAGGAGCAGCAGAGTAGATTCTCCTTGTACAGTTCCATTCTGGAGGCCGTGTAGACAAATGATGCATTGTTCGATGCGCAAGAGACGAGCTTTCTCATGAGCCCAAATTCGCACAAAATGCATGTGCAAAAATTCTCATGTTCTCAGGCACTACGACAGAACTTTTGCTACAACTATTATACTCACTATTGTTAAGTGATGTGCAAGAAGTTGACGTCAGGAGGGAATCAAAACCGCCTTTCACCCCTTTCCGTGGGCACGTGCTAACCAACTGCGCTACTGATGCCTTTTTTGCCAAGACTCTTTCTACGGTACAGCGCATCAATCTATCAGCTATCAACCGGTAGCAGTTTGGCATGGAAAGCCAAATCGGCATTGATCCCAGTTACTCTGACAGATATTGAATATACTTTACCATCATAATTTCTTTTTATACCCAGTGATGTAGAGTGGTGTGCAAAACTTTTAGCGTCACTTGGGACCCGAACCCATATTACACCTTATGCGGGGCGCGTGCTCGAACCATTGCACCACCGACGTCTGTTTTGGCATTACTCTTTCTACGTCACAACGCATCTATATGTCAGTAACCAGCCGTCAGCGTTATGGTACGGTTAGTATATTATAACGCCAAACCACCGCTAAAAGGGGGTTAAAAAAATGAATTCTGTTAGATAATCTAGTTCCTTTTTATAAAGCCCTTTTTGTGGTGATATGATGCTACAAATATACCCAGTGATGTCAAGTGATGAGCAAACTTTGACGTCAGACGAGAATCAACCCGCATTAAACCCTTTACGGGAATGTGTGCTTATCAATTGCACTATCGACGCCTGTTTTATTACAGCTCTTTCTACGCTGCAATATTATTATACAGTAAAACTTTGACTATAAGAAATCTTTGTCACTACGAAGAGGTCCAATATATTACCACCAAAGGGACTTTCATAAACGTGTTTTTAGTAGAAAAAACGCCCAGTTGTCCTGATATTCTCCACTTGTCATCACGAATTGTGCGAAATGCACTCCCGTTCCGTCAAATGTACTGATGTTTTCCTGACTTGCACCGCATACAGTTTACAACGTCATTGTGTTTTCTTATTTTTAATCATGGCAATGAATGCTGGATATTGTGTGGAATCAGAGAATATCAAAACTGAGAGATTTATGGCATAGTATTCGATTTTAGAAGTACAACATAGTAAAGTAATTGATTATTTCACAATTTTTACAGAGTACAACCTTTTCATAAACCTTCGGCTTTTCCTCCCAAAAATGGTGTTATAGAGGAAGGATCACGTTGTTTCGATTTTCCAATAGCGTTATTCAGGTCTCATATATATATATATATATATATATATATATATATATATATATATAATATATATATATATATTGAACAATTTACTGGCGAAAAGTCTCTTGATATAGGAGATTAAAAGCTTAATTTTATTACAAAACTACCAAATTGCTCGTGAAGCATGCCCTATCCGGCTATGGCGTCGCGTGCCAAGCAAATAGCAACTCGGCCATCAATGTGTTGATGGAATCATTCCTCATAAGAATCTACTCAACGTTCAAAATGTGAGACCATATTGTACTTCTCGTGAATATTTCATCACTGACGTTTTCTAGTGCAGGACTTCTTTTTATATGTACTTCCTCACATTCAGTTTTTCTTTGTTTCATTAGGTTTTCTCTTTAGTTTTCGCCCTAGAGCCATAAACACCAGATCTACTAAGCAGAAGTAATTAAACTGCTTAAAAACACTATTTGAAGTATGTGCCATCAGATCACATTTCTGCCATCTCTCAGGCAACAAGTGGAGCCCGCTTGTGAAAAATTTCCTGAGTTTTCTTTAGTTACCGAATTTGTCCATGCCTACCGCCTTATGGCCTATCTACGAAGCCTTTATCGTAATTTACTGCTTTACCAGTACAAATTCGAACGTGATGCACAAACCGTCTTCGAGGACATCAACCGTGCAAAGATTCACAGATTTATGTCCAGGCGGCGCAGTTTCATCCTCCTTCAAGACATCGCAAGGGTGCATGTCGCCAAATTGACAAAGAGGAAGTTGACCGAAGTGAGTTGAGAGTTGCTGGATCATCCGTCGTACAACTCTGACTTGTCGTCGTCTGACTATCACCTCTTCCGGGCGGTGGAGCACTTCCTGAGCAAGAAGTCCATCCGAGACGTTAATCACTTGAGTCGATGATTGATAAATTTTTTTTTTTGATTCTAAAGATGACGAGTTCTATGAACACGGTATTAATTTGTTGTCTGACAGATGGCAGAAATATGTTCAGGCTGATGGAGCTTACTTTAAACAATGATGTTAAGGATTTTTGATTACTTCTGTTTGATAAGTTTGGTGTTTATTGCTCTTGGGCCAAAACTTATGAGAAGATTTAATTGAAAATTTTTGAGAGGCCTAGCATAGAGAAAAAAAGCGAAGACGTTTAATTGCGGGCCATTCTATCTTCGATTTCCCTAAAGTAAAATACATTTCTATGCAACAGATCATCTTAGTCACGACAGCATTGAACTATATAAAGTATTTTATATAACGAATTGTCGAACTTTCCTAACCAAGTGAATAGTTTTCTCAGCTAAATAACTGTCGTTAGATCAATGGTAACAAATAGATGGGCAGAACAACTTCAGAGCGAATAATTCACATATTCCAAATGATTTTATCTAAAGTAAAGGATATTTGAAGATTAGTAGAAACAAATATGTGTAATAATATGGTATTATTGGCTCGAAAAAAAAGTTTTGGGGAACTTGTGAAAAATTGAAAATCTATGCATGAATACCAAACAAAAACAATAATAACTATTCTTCAAAGTAAATGTCATAGTTTTCTACGACTTTCTGCCATCGCTCCGCCAAAGTCTCGGATCTGGTTGAAGTCGACCATTCCTTCGACTGTGAATCAAAGACCTCTTGACATGCTTCTTCAGCTTCATCGAACAATGCCAAATCGGCAACCCCTTAAAAAATGATAGGAATTCATCGGGAAAAGGCCAAATCGGATGGAGCGCAATGTGAAGTGTAGGCGGAATGTGGCAGAATCTCCGTATTCGTCTAAATCACCAAAATTGTCTTTAGTCTTTTAGGCAGTCTGTGGTCTGGCCTTGTCTTGCTACATCAAAAAGGGGTTGAAAAAAACGTTGAACGTGGCGGAGGCTTGTAACAAAGTGAAAAGGAAAAACGAGTAATATCTAGGCCTAGAGTGGGAATATCCCGCATAAGAAACTTTGATATTCTCATGATATGCATGGGAGTTATCTGATGCCTATTGAAGAGCCCAGCATTTTCTTTCCAACGGTAGTATTATTTGATGTCTCCTTAGTGTAGAGCCTCTCATCTGCTTCTCTTGAGATCTTTTCCTGGACTCTAACAGTCGTACGGAGCAACTGATCCGGTTAGACCTGTATGATTGATTGCATTTGTGTGGTAGTCTATGTAGCATAGACGAGATGGATTCTAAGACGATCGTCTCCTAATTTCACACATGTCTTTATATGCAAATGTGCCGGCTGGGCAGGCGTTGGCGTAGAATCGATAATGGCTAGTGGCCGATGTTGCCTCTTCGTTCATGGACCACCATGCCTCACTACATCATAAGATTCGAGGTCAGTTCAAGTTTAGAAAAATTAGCTAGTAGTTCAATTCGATCCACCTAACGGTAGCGTTCTCGTTATTTTACTGCTTACAACGCCCCCGCACTTGCGCAAAGCACCCAGCGTAGCGCGACGAATACGTAGGTAGAGCGAGATGTACGAGAGGATGCCCCGCATCTCTTGATGACCAAAAAAACGAGGCGAAAATCTCTATATGTCTTACTTTCATCTCCCCAAAATCGATGTCCAACTGTTTTTTCTGGAGTAAATGACACGGTAGACGAAGTGCACATTCATCAGGAAGAAGAGATAAAAAGAACAAAAGAAGATTTGACAAGGTGCCCGTCGACTGCGTAGGTCTTGTTAAGCATCGGAGCTCACGCATAGGTCTTATGCAGATTACCGCTAAGGATTAAGAACACCTAGCCTAATCATCCGGATGTTTAATCCATAAAATCAGGTGAAACAGCCAGATTTTTGCGATTTATCATGTTCCATCTATGAGAATTTTCCTTGCTCTGTTACCAGCTCTTATCTTTCCGAATCAAAATTTCATGTGACTCTATAAATTTCAAATCCAATACAATCATAGAAAATCACATGTGCATATATGCACACCTATATGTATAGATACACATGTATATATACATATATGTATGTATGCATGCATATATACTATATATATGTATATATACCTATATATGCATAATAACTCCCAGAACCAACTATCTTCTGCTTTCGGCATAGCTGGAATAAATCAGTGGTTTTTTTTCATCACGAACAGCCTATCAAGAAAAAAAAACTACTGATTTATGCGTAGATACGTTTACATATGCATATATATATATATATATATATATATATATATATATATACGTACACATGAACACATGCATATACTCATGTGTATATATACATATATGCATAGATAACTCCCAGGACCGACTATCTTTTGATTCCGGCACGGTGGAATAAATCTATCAGTGGTTTTTTTTCAAATCTTAAACAGCTTATTAGGAAGGAAAAGCCACTGATTACGCGTAGACATGTTTGTATATGCACATACATATACATACGTACATACTTAGATACATGTGTATACACATGTGTATACATACATATATGCATAAGTACTCCCAGGACCGACCATCTTTTAATTTCGGCATAGTTGGAATAAATCAGTGGTTTTTTTTGTCACGATCAGTTTCAGGAAGGAAAAATCACTGATCAGCGCGTAGACACGTCTGTATGTGCACATATATATACACACGTCTATACGCACATACATATGTGTATATACATTCCTCATGGATTCTACCTTATACTCTACCGTAGATCAAGGTTACCATTAAAAAATGATCGCACCGTGAATACCAATTTTTCGCGCCGTACAATTGCCGGTTTTGATATCGCTGTAGGACCGATCAATTGTATCGATGTTTTGAAAATTTTCGAAAAAGGAATTTGTTTCTGCCGAAGTTTTTTTTTAGATTTTAAACATTTTTTCAGTGATTTGAATGGCTTAAGCGAGTTTAGCTTCGGTTCAACTCTAAGCGCAATTATTGATTAGCTTTAACCTCGTGTTCGTCTTCGATTGATCGGTGTGATGATCTACGTAGTGACCGTATAATACTAGTAAAAGTAGTCTTTGTGTTCATTGATAGTTTAAGCCTGTCCATAGATCAAAGAGAACTCTATCTTCTCCTCCACTCGGATAGCAAACGAGCCATTCATTTATCGCTTTGTTTTGTGGCAATCATTGGGCCATCCGATTTTAACCCCTTGCTCACGATGAGAGTCGTTTTAATCCTCAGCATCTCAGAGGTGTTTTTTTTGCTGAACAAAACTTTTTACTTAGAATTCTAGTAATCATGCGAGAGCTTAAATCTCGCCGATTCCTCTACACTTTGCTTGTTTTTTTTTCCAAAAAAGCCTCTGCAGTATGTCTCTGAGCAGAAAAAATGAACCTATGTTTGAACCCACGGTTTGCCTTCATTGCTCAACTGAAGCCTGCGGGTCGTTTTTTATTCGACTAACGCTTAGCCTATTTGATAGACCAAATCTCGGCGAGTTCGAAGCTAAAGTGGTTTTCGAAAAGGTTTTCATCGGGCCCCAGGAGAGCGGAAAGAAGACTACATTTTACATTTGAAGTTTTCCTTGCGCATAGGAGTTATATATGTACAAAAAGTATATAGATTTGTAGAGAAAATCATGTTCTAGCAGTATGATACAAGAATTTCCGGTATTTTCCGAAATGAAGAGAAAAATTTTGTTGAAGAACGAAAAACGCGCGCGCCACTGGCGCTATTTCTTCGGTTGCCGTCCGCGAAGGTGTTAATAAATATTATTAATAGTTGCTGTTTTTTTTTCTCCGCACATTTTGCCTCGCCTATAACCCCACATTAATTGACGATTTTCAATTGTAGATTTCGAGAATCGGATTCGAAAATGGCGACAGCTCAGATTCGGATTCGTTGATTCGGTTCATCTCATAGCTCCGCGTCGATCTGCATCGTCTGATCCGAAGCGATTCGTTGGTGAGTTCTGTCCTCAAATCCATCGTTTCGAGTCCTTGTCAGCCATCATCTAGGCCATTTGGCCGGAATTCAGTGATTACTGATTAGGTACAAGTCCATCGACGAGCGGTGGTACACCTGTACATCGATCCTCGGCCGCCGCCGCCGCCGCTATTCCTGTCGGCTGTCGTTCGAGTCCGATGGCTCGAAAGGCCTGTGAGTTTATTTCTATCCATTCTAGTATATCCTAACAGAATATTTTAAGCCTTTCATGAGGTCTGTTATGGTACAAAGAACGCATTGTGGGGCAGTAGTTAGAGCTGCTGTGCATCGCACACGAAATCGATGGTTCGATCTCGTGCTCATGGCTCACCAAGCCACCTATCCATCCGGGGTCGGTAAAACGGTGCCGGACTGGTCGCAGACTTGTCTGGGAGTATAAGCAGTACTAACTCGATACAACGGGAGACCAGCGCGAGTCATTGTGAAGGCCAGATATGCATTCAGTTACCTCAAACGCAGTTAAAAGTCAAGGACGAATGATTGGCGCATTTCTCAGGGATTGATCAACACCGGGAGCTTTATTCTTCATATCCTTTGCCCGTTATGGCACATGTGAAGTGCTAGACACGTGTAGCGGCCTTTCAGCCTCATTAGTAGCACAGTGGCTTTTGGTTCAGTCAGTTCTTTGTAAAGAGATAAACCTCTTAGAGATAAAGGAATCGACTCTGAAATATTTGCAATTTGCGTAAAGCGAAAGGATCATCGTGATGACCTTCTTTCATAGTGATTGATTGTTGGTTATCGTCTGCTTGGCTTGCGGCTATTACGCCATTGTAGTATATGCCATTCCAAATTCATGAGCCTCTTTGATCGATATCTCCTATCGTTGACTATGTTACTCGGCTATCCATATAGGAACATTAAGTCGGACCGCGAAGTACAGGGGAGGGGGAGGGGAGGGGGGGGGTTGAATCCCCAGCAGTGCCATCCCAAGCAAAGAGAACGGGTCCGACGTTTCCATTCGAAAAGCTCAGCTAAGGGTAAACCGTACCAGGAGTGACCGCCGTCCTGATAGCTGCGCTAGTCGCAAGGTAGTAATCTCTCCCTCTGATCTACAAGGGCCTGTGAGTGCTCTAATGGATTTATTACCTGAGGAAACCCCGACCGGGCTTCCCCCGGGGACTCCAGGGATTGAGGCGGCTGAAACAGCACATTTTTATGAGCTGAAATCTTCGCACAATTTGATAAGACAGACCATCCACATGTAAAGGCATTACGAAGCATCGAAGTCAGAGAACTCTTTTGTTGCGTTTGGAATTTTTCGTTTTTTTTTCTTCTTTCATTAATTTGTTTTCTTCTTTGATTTAGTTTTTACTAGCGTCTTAAGGTCTGTGATACATTTCTTGTTACAATGTAATTACGGCGTCATAGTTTCTCTTGTGATTTAACCCATGCCATAAGGTTGGTAAACGAACTTTACTCGGCTAATATCCGGCTCGAATCATTCACTTTGAAGACGACGACGTCGAGATATTAGCCGAGCAAAGTTTCTCCTTGTTAGCCCTTGTGGTATTAGATGAGTTATAGAAGAGAGTATCATAAACTGGGTAATGCGAGGTCGTTGGGGGCTTCTAGCCGAGTGGCTAGTGATGCTCGGCACAGCTCGATATGGGGTTGACCTCTCACCTCCGCCAACACTCCTCTGCAATCAATAAAACGTAATGCAGGTCAAATAAATTGATAACGTGAATGTCAGTGTTAGATAGAGGTCGTTTCTGAACTATAGCAGTTGCTGGAGACTGGTTTTCATGGTGTTGATCAGTTCACTTTGCAAAATTTCTGATCCATTGAATGATTATGACTTCCATCTCATAATAGCAACTAATTTACCTTTCACAGGAGAATTAGTTCATACTCTACCCCCCAGATGAATTTATATTTCAACCCTCCCGGGACGGCGTGTATCCAAAAGGATATACGATTTTCTCGCGGCCTTTATCGCTGGAAAAATTTTCTTTTCAGACTTTGTTTCGCACGCGGTTTGCTTTGTTTGCTCGACTGTGTGAATGGCTTTCCGCTGGGCTTTAGATCGTCATTCGATAGCATAGTCTCAACGATACTGCAGTATTTTATAGTCTTCAAAAAGTTCCTATATAACGGTATGAGAGCGGGGAAAATGTCACGTTTTACAGTCACAGTTTTCTTCGCAAGTATGAGATAAGTATTTGAAAAATAATTGAGTATGTAGAGGAAATCATGGAGTATCACAGTGACACGAAAAAACCGGGAGGTTTCTTTCCATAACGGAGAAAAAAAGTCCATCCTACCACCCCACACATTGCGGAACGCGTTGTTATTTCGCCTAGCATGCGACGCGGTTACCGGTTGCCGGGCGTGCTTCAGTGACAATGTGGTAGTTTTCTTAGAAAATTTGGATTATTTATCGCCAGTAAAGGGGATTTTCTCGCCAGCAGATGATAGACTATCATACAGAAGACCTCAATAAGGCTATGGATAGTAGAAACAACGTGAATCCTTGCTCTAGGATAGCGCATTTTTGATAGGATGGGAAATCTTCAAGTACCTCAGTTAAGCAATGCGCTCTCTTTCTATTTGTTTCCAGGGAACATACTAAAAAAAAAACCATCATGAATTTTTACTGGATGTCGTAGAGTGTAAAGAACATATTCTCAGACCACAGTTTCAAAGCACTGCCGAAAGAAAAGCGAGGAAAAGAGTTGGAAATGCGTCGCTATCCTATTCTTGTAACTTTCGTATCCAAAATTAGGGATTTTTAAAATAGCTGAGCGCTCTTATTATTTAAACTACGTTTATAGGAAGCCCTCCAGTATTACTATCTCCTTTCGTGGCGGTAAAGTTACTTCAGAATTGAACTACTATACAAATTATTAGTGAATTTACATTAAAGTTCAAACAAACAATGGTAACCTTTTACGGAACCAAGGACCCAATCCGTGCGTCTCTGATCCTCAGCTTGTTGCGTCTGATAATGGCCTCCAACCCCAGGGTGTCAATGTTAAACGCTGGGACTAGACGCCATTGTTAGACGCAACAAGCTACATTGTTAGATGTAAGAAGCTGAGGATCAGAGACGCAGAAGGTTGGGTCCATGGTCTCGTAAGGGTTAACTATTCTGAATTCGAAGCATAATCTTCCTGCCGCTGGTCAAACATGCTGTGATAGTCTTTCCAAGAACATATCAAATTTTATATTTATCCACTACCGGATAACTACAAAATCATTGATACAGTAAGGAAAAATCTTATATAACAGCTGTAAATATGTTCTTTTTTCCTGTTGAAGCGTAAAAATTTCTAAGACAAAATGACGTTCTTCTTGCTAGAATTGTTTTCGCAGAAGTCGCTTTAGCATTACGCAATCATTCAGTAATGCTATTGCCTTTTTAAAGCTTCAATTTACCAATTAAATTCCCTTAATTGCGGACGCGTGCCATTATCGATTGCCTGGTATGCGGCGCGGCGAGCGTTGCGTGAAATTTCATGCATTTGGTTCACAAATCCAGTTCGCAGCAGTTCCCATCTTTTATTTTTAGTTACACTGAATTTTAATGGACCCCACTCAGCAAGCACAGAACGATCTCGATGATATCGAGCGGCGTTATGAAGCGGTAAAGAGAAATTCGGGAATTTTGCGATTGAAAGGTATTCATTTTCGTCTCTTTTAGAGTTTTTTCTTGTTTTAATAGGCTGGGGAAAAAGTTTTGAGAAAATGCTTGGAAAACATTTATTTATGCACCTATCACTCCGAACAAAGACAAAAGTACTAGTCAAAGTACTCCCCTTCAACTTCAAGCACCTCCTGCCACTTCTCTTGCAAAAGATCGATTTCCACTTCTGTCTTCACCCCAAGCCAGATAGATGCGTTCACTTGCCACCGTTGCACTTAAACCCACCAGCCATTTGTGCATCATCAACAACCTAATTTTCTCGCTTGTTAACTCCATTTTGAAATAAATAGATAAATTACATACCAATCAATGCGGGAGAAGACGGGCTTTCAAATGAGCCCAAAAACACAAAAAATCGCCGGCACCCAAAACAGTTACAAGCATTTCTTAGAACTTTTTCTCCAACTCATTAGTAGCGACTTCAGGGTCAAATGTATATCTAAGGGCGCTGAATGATATGCGAAAGTTGAACTCTCGTTTAACCCATGCCGGGGGCTCGTGCTACCACTACATCACCTTTTGCATAGCGTCTTTGAATATAAGATTATGGCATAGAACTGCTACTGGAGTGGTAATATAGGAGAATTTGGTCCTTTTCCGTTATCTGGCGACAAATGAAGAAACGACATTCTTCGCTAGACAGGAATGTTTCACGAGAGTGTGGTAATCATTCAAAGCTCAAATATTTTAACTACTGCGCTACATGTCCTTTTTCAAAAAGACCCTTTTATGGCGCTGTAGCTCTCAAAATAGAATTATGTTATGCACCGGCCGCGCGTTTTCTAATGTTCGTTCACTGGAAGAACGGCAAGCATGGGATTGTTTAGAGGAAATCTTGTAGTATCAGAGACATACGTTTTGTGTGGAGTTTCTGCTGAAATAGGGAAAAAATCTCGAGTTAAATAATAAAAATTGCACTCTGCAAGTGTAATGCGCCAACGCGATCGATCGATGGCCATATAGAATCAACGGCCAGCATACCCTCTCCCCCTTGTCTGTGCTCAGCCCACATTTTAGCCGAAAATCAACACCCACGTATGGGAAACTCAATCTTATTTTCTTTGCTACATTGCAATGAAACGGTACCATAACGTTGGAATCGTCGAGACTCAAGCTTTCAAATGGTTATTTTGAGTTGAGAAAAGATCAATGTCCTGCGAGAAATGTGCATGTGTGGAACACAGATGTTTTTTCTTTGCTACAGCGTTATGTAAAGACCTTTTTGAAAAAACGGTCACGTAGCGCAGTAGCCAGAGTGTTAAGCTTTCGAATGATCACTAAAAGTGCAATGGAAAGTCTTTGTCCAGCAAAAGGGATCGTTTCTTCATTTGTCGCCAGATAATAGAAAAGAGCCGAAGGACCTATCAGCGACTGTATTTTTTTTTTTTGTTATTATAGGTGAGATAGTCAAAGCCAACTTCAGTGATCTCGAGTTCATTTCGGACATTGGGAACGGCAGCTGCGGTCATGTGTCGAAGATGAGCTATAAGGGTCACGTTATGGCTGTGAAAGTGAGTATAAATAATTTTTGGATTGCTATCCCAAAGCAAAGAGCGCGTTCGGCGCAGTGATTAGAGGTGCTCTGCGACACCTAAGTGGTCGATCAAGCGATGGTCGACGGTTCGATCCCGCGCTCAAGGCTCACCAAGCCTTCCATCTCTCTCTCGGATCGGTGAATTGGTACCAGATTTGTTTCGGAGGGCAGCTGGTCGCGTTTTGATACATTGGTAAGTCACTGCGAGGTATTGTAGAAGCCAGAATCAATATACTACCCTCAATCACCGCAAGCGATGCTATGAATAGAGCCGAATGCATGGCGTATCCCTCAAGGATTAATCAATGCAGCAAGCGTTATCCTTTATCCTATATCCTATCCTACAGGCTTACTTTGACCCTTATTTTTTTTTATTTTTGGGGTAAATTTTTCTAATAGGACATGGCTCGTACGTCTAACAAAGAGGATAACAAGCGTATCATGAGAGATTTGGATGTGATTTCACGAGCTGACGCATCTCGTCACATCGTTCTGTGCTACGGCTACTTTATATCAGAGGTAATAATTGTTATTATCATGTTTTTCTTTGTGTTCCAGTGTTTTCAGTCATACTTGCTCCGAATAAACCTTTCTTATGTTGGTAATGTAATGACGATCATTCTAAACTAAAGCGACGTGTTCTTTGAAGAAGTGTATTTTCTTTTGTGACTTATTGGGTTGGCAAGAATTTTCGGGATCCTTTGTTTGTTTTTATTATTTTCAGGCACTTGAGTCTGTATTTTTAGTGTCGTGTAGAGCAGCTTGTTGCGGTTATTTTTCATATATGCCTTGATTGTTCGATGCTACACGAGTTTCGTTGCGTGCCAAAGCAGCACTCGAACGCAAGCGGTACTGTGTAGTGGCGACAATCGTTTTTGCTCTTGGGACAATTCCATTCTGAAAGAAATACATAAGTGTTATATGTCAAAATAACCGCAAGAAGCAGATCTAAACGACAGTAAAAACGGAACCCTAAGTGAATGAAAAGTAATTACGAAAAACGAAAGTTCGGCAAATTTCTTGCGAACTCAATAGCTTATTCACGAGGTTGGTATGAAAGATTAGTGGGCGACCCATTAAAGGGTAATCATATGTTAGACGGCGATAAATATTTGAACCGATTTCATTTGTTGGAGAGAGACTTTTCATAGGAGGTGTTAGTAATCATTCGGAAGCTTGAATCTCTGCCCACAACTCTAAGTAGTCGTTTTTTCGAGACACCCTTTTGTAACGCTACAACATCCAGAATAAAATTGTGTCTATCACTCGCCTTTCACTCCATAATTACCACGTGCATAGGTCGCTTAGAACACGAAAAGCACATTAGCGTGTAGAGAATTCTCCTTAATATCGGAATCCACGTTTTTTATCTCAAGTTTCTGTCGATGCGGTGAAAAAAAAAATCATTAATTGAATAGCAATAGTTTAGAACGTGATCTGTCCCCCCTCCCTTTTTGCGTGATGTTGACCGATAAACAAAGTTGCGAAGGAGGTTCATAGCTGGAGTAAAATGTGAAGGAAAGGCAAATAATGACGGTTCGTTGACAAGGTAATCGCTCGATTTACCTCGTAACTCGGTAGTGATTCACCGCACTATGCCTTCAAAACGGCGGCAACTATTGTTGTTTTAGTGAGAATTTTTTCTCCGCATCGATGGAAACTTTAGATAAAGTCATCTTGGTACTACAGAAATTTTCTCTACACGCTGATAGGCTTTTCATGCTTCCAGCGATTTATACTCGTAAAAATGAAGGATGGTGCCTATGAGAAATAATATGTTATTTTGGATGGTACAGTATCATAAAGGGTGTTTCGAAAAAACGGCGACGTCGAGTTGTAGCCAGAGATTCAAGCTTCTGGATGATTACTAACACTCGCATGAAAAGTTTCTGTACAGCGAATGAGATCGGCGTGAGAAATATGGTGCCATACAATCTATAAGTACTAGATTAAAGAAATGAAATTATAAGTAGGCGAATAAATTCTTTTTGATGAGTTGTCCCATAATTTCTTTTACACTATTGTTTTATTCTTTTTTTTATTTTTCAATCAAGTTTCTATCAAAAGCTGTGAGATGTTGGGGAATGTTGTAATAGCTTTAGCTCAGGGGATAAGATACTAGGAAACTAGGCCAGGATATTAGCAGACAGACCTGCCCGTTCAATCAAAGACCAAATTCCATGCTCGGAACACTGTGCTGTCAGTTTTTTTTTTTCTTTGGGATTGACAAGACATGCTGGTTTGGAAACTGCTCGAAAAACAAGCACATAATGCCAGCGTCCGACGGGAAACAATTTCGAAAGTTGTTCGCAGTGCGAAATGTGCGTGTGGATTGATCTCAGTGGTCGGCCCTTCTCCCGGATAACTTCGCATTGCAAAGTCGATTGGCCATTTTGGAGAGACGCTGGGTTCGAGTCACTGTATGGACCCAATTGCTCCATCGGATCCTTATCTCTTCGCACTCTGAAGCAGCATCTGCAAGAAGAGAAATATTCCAGAAACTGTTGGGCTTGGAAGCGATTGGAGAAGCTTAAAAGCGATTGCACCGACTTCTCCTTGATTATCAGCCTTTTTCCTTTAGGAAGGGGAAACATCGTGATCATTCTTTCTATCTTCATACTTCATTCATATCCGTCTTCACAAGTGTATTTTTTCACTGTGCAGAATCCCCAGTTACCTTAGGCTTAACGTTTTTTTTCTTTTCCTCTTGAACGTCGTTAGAATAGCGGATCACGTCCTCTTGCAATCTCGAGGATACCTTGGCTGCAGGGGGGCGTTCCCTACAACTAGTCGTTGACCCACTGGTAGATTTCCCGGTGATGGTCGCTTCCTCTCGTTCCCCTGTCCTTCAGCTCGAATCCAATAGTTCTGTCATGGCGAGACACTCTTCGTGTACGATTCTAATCTCCCAGCATCTTTTTTCCATCTTTCTAGTCTTGCACGCTTAAGTCTATATAACGACGAGAACAGGTGTGTGATATATAGGCTTGAGTACTGTAAGTCACATGAGTCTCTCCTATACTTTCTTCCAACAATTCTCAACTAGCTTTGCGTCACACCTACCGGCACACGCTGTGCTACGCACTTAGCGCACACGCGACCGTTTCACTCCCCTTTCCTGCTCCTCGTTTTAAAGTCACTATGAGTGAGTTTGCTGACTGTATAATATGAACATCTACCATGCGTTATCTCGTCCCCTCATACCACATCCCACCTAGTTCCGTGTCATGTTCGCACAGTGTATGCTACAGAACATCTATCGAGCCGTGCATGTTGACGATAGAATGTGAGAGAGCCTGCGCGTTGTGTTGTTGGAAGAGAGGTTTGCTCCTCATGCACATTAGTCGCATTCTCCTTGGAAAAATGGCATAGCACTCATTGCCCTGCTTCATCGAGAGTCGTAAGGCCCAAATTTGCTGTTATTATGCAGATTTTCATTGACGACCACCTACCATGTAGGGCGAGTTACAGTATCCTCTATCATGACCACGAGACGTACACACTTTGCGTCAAGTAGTTCTAGTTCGCACTAAAATGAGATGATACTTGTCGAAAGTCTACTATAAGACACACCGACATAAACTAACGCACATACGCTTGCACCGCCGTTGCAGCATTGCTAGTCGGGGGCATAGTGACGGGTATCGACAGTGTATACCTAGACAATTGTCTGATGACCTTGTGATAGACCAGATAGAAGGTTAAGCTGGCACCGATGTAAGCATCGTCTTCTGTACACATATTGCCGCGCCACGGAATCCAAGTATTGTGACATCACCGGTATTCTCGTATTGTGACGGTGATTGTGCTGTACACACTGCGTTTCTTTTTCACAGATCTTACCTGTCACGTGTCCCACGCGTCAGATGATATGTAATAATGGTGTGTGAGTTTAAATTCCACTCAATTTCAGTCCATGTTAGTTCGCTAGATTCTTTTCTAAAAATAGTGAGCAATACGCTCACTTCTGCGTATACTCCTGGTTGAACGCTCGCGCCCTAGCGACGATAGTACAGCTAAATGCTTATACAGCCAGTTTCTCCTTAGGAAATTCTGTGAAGCACTGCCTCAGCATCTTACGCGTGAAGCTCAACCCATCACGCTTGCGTATCCCGCCATACAAGACCACAAAGCTCGTCAACACCGCGGGGGGGGGGGGGTGAAGGGGGGGGGGGTGGGGGGGGGTGGCAGGGGGGGAACAAAAGCAGGGCAGACATCAAGAAACTTGGAATTCTTACACTTGTTCTTTTAATAAATAAAACAATAGCCTGACTGTTAACACATAACTGTTCGGTACATCAGTGCGAAACTCATCGGCGAATGGACTCACACACACTTCACGTCTTCATAACGCAATCATCCAAAATTACGTAATAACCAATTATCCAGGAATACGCATAGAGCAGTGATTGTAGCTGCCTCTTCCAGTGCACCACGAACACTCCATAGATAGCTCGAGCTGTATGTCTGTCGTCCCTGTGTCGTGTAATCTCTTCATTCTTTCTTCGCTTTCCTCCTCTTCACCTTACACAACCTTCGTCCCCCCCTTCTATTGGGCACCCTCCCGTCACGAATACGCAGACCGCCACGTAGGGGCGCACAAGCGTTCACTCACATCTACGTCTTGTGTGTGCTCCCGACTTCACAACATAGGGTGTAGCGCGCTTTTCCACTATGGTTCATGTGGGGACTCAGACAGCGCAAACAATGCAAGCGTGCAAGGGTTTATCGCGGAATGTACCACTGTGCACAAGTGACGACAGTTTGCGACCACATTGTGAGCGTAGATCCCCATATTTTTGTCAGCATTCTGATTCTCACCTTGAGTAGTTCGATACTAGTCAACGACCTACCCGCGATTATCCTCACACACGTGGCACATCACGACCAAATAAAAAATATCGGAGAGATGGCACCGCACATGCTCAAAGTCTGGGTATTCGCACACATAGAGAACCAATGTGGAGGACACGGTAGTGGCACAATTAAGAGAAACCAAAAAATAACGATATGACTGCTTAACGGACTAAACTACATCTACCTAGACCATTTAGACACGATGGGGTCTTACTATGAGAAGTCAGCCATTAGAGGAGTAAAAGTAACTGGACTGAGGTCGCTTAGAGGCCGGGTTAGGTTTCCTGTGATTGTGGTTTGTGGATGCCTGAGTCGAATGTGTCTGGAAGGGAACCAGCTTGTTTTCCAATCGAAGAGAAAGCCTAAGAAGAGAAGTGTGGCCTTTCCAACTCTCCTGGGTTTCTATTACGTGAATATTTAAATGATGATTATCTCCAATCGCAGCATCTACTCTCACTAATCCCTCGGCGTGGATGAAAAAAAAAAAAAAAAAAGAGATTTTTTCTTAGAACAGTTTTTTTTTTGGTACGAAGGCTTTTTTCCGAGGCCTGGGTTTTTATATTTATCTCGTCAAGAGAGATGGCTAAATCCACGTGCCGTTTTCAGGGGTCCCTTGCCCTTGCTTAGGGCTACTAACTCTTCATATGGAGGAGAGCACTGATGGGTTTTCTCACGATTGTGAAAAAAGGGCTTTTCTTTCTACAAAGTTAGAGCCCCCCTTCGTTGGTGATCCTATCCTATGGAGGAAACCGTTAAGCGGTCCTGAAGGAAAGCCGAACTTTTCGAGACTGTTAGCGTTGTTTTTTAGTGAGAAAAACTAAAAGACAAGCCTCAGGGTATGAAAGGTAGGAGGTGTTTTATGGAGGATAGCTTCCTGATGTG